>CM060634.1:11932500-12012500 GCA_030578275.1 Meda fulgida
GTGTCGCAAGACAGAGCTGGAGGGACGAGGGAGCCAGGTGGAGTCGTCAGAACGACAGTCCCAGGTGGAGCCGAGGGGGGAGGAGCCAGGGGGGAGCCGAATGGTCGACGGGCCAAGTTGGAGAGACTAGCTCACTGACGCACTAAGGCAAAAGGTCGTAACTTCAATTTTTGGCGAAAATGAGTTATTGTCATTTTTAGGACAATAAACATAAGTTTTATCATATAGACAAACATCAAGTTTCAATTCGATTGTTTTTTTGGGGGAAAAAAGATGATGTTTTTGGCGTAACTTCAAAAAGCCAAGGTGAAACTGTGGTCGAAGCCCGTAACATCAGTTACGGCGTTATGCCTTCGTTTCTCGCTGCTCCTGAACACTCGAATGAATTTACGGGCGCGCTGCCCTGCAGTTACGGCACTTTGCCTTATTCTGACCGACCATCAAAGTATTGCCGCGCTGAAGTTACGAGGTTATGATGTAACAATTAAATCACCTCAGACACACACGTACATGTTTCACAGTGATTGCTTTTGTTGGATTGTTGAAGATTGGCATACTCTCGGGGGAAAATGATGGTGGAGATGGCTTTGAAACGTAAACACCTAGATCAAGGTAATATAATCTTTAAAATCCAGTAGGCTAATAGCGGCAGCCTTTAGCTAGCGATGCTACTTCACAAACTAGACACAAACACGTTTCGAGCCATAATCAACAATTTATCCAGTTACAAGCGTAGCGGATATCTTAATTCACAGCCCGTAATACATACAAGGCTACATGTACTGAAATAAAATGTGCTTCTCATAGGCTAGCTCTCGCCTGCCAATGACAGTCCACTGACTGAAAACTACACGAGTTGATTGGTTAGAGCCGCAACGACACACCCATTATACACCAGCAGCAGGAATGTAGTAATTTAGAGCCTACCTTTTGTTGAACCCTGGTTAAAATCGGTCACTACGTCCATATTTTTTAAAATCCATGTCAAACATCCGACGAGAAAACAAATCCATTACAATGCGGAACGTAGTTAGATACAGTTAGGGACACCTAATCTGTAGCCCCGCCTTAGCTCTGAAGCTCTTTGGCTATTATGAACAGGCTGCGGATGTCAAGATTGCAATGCTGGAATATGTGTGTGTGTGTGTGTGTGTGTGTGTGTGTGTGTGTGTGTGTGTGTGTGTGTGTGTGTGTGTGTGTGTGTGTGTGTGTGTGTGTGTGTGTGTGTGTGTGTGTGTGTGTGTGTGTGTGTGTGTGAGCGCGCGCGATCGAACAGTGGAAACATAAAAACATACTCCATCATTTTGTTCATGATACAGGACATCATTCAAACTGCAAAGAGTTTACTTATTTGTGTACACTCGCAATAAAACACAACATTGTGCATTGGTTTTTATTTCTGTTTATTTTTAAGTTACATTCTAATGGTAGTATTATTTTGTACAGAAATAGGCCTACATTATTTATAATTCAGATGAAAATAAAGTTAGTGTTAATTAAAGTTTTAAGGAAAACAAATATATTGATCTGAAATATAGCAAATTAATTAGCAAATTTGGTACAGTTACCAAACATCTCAAGGTCTTTTTGTCTTTTTATTAATTTAGTTAATAAACTAATTATATAAAACTGTTGTCAATGCACTAGGCTACAAATAAACTGCTTCCAAGCCTTTACTTTATTGATCAAACTTACTTAAAAAATACAACGCTTAAGACATTTATTTTCCTTTTGTGGTACAGCCTGAGACATGCACAATAATAATAATAATAAAAGCCTTCTGCATTTTTGTTTTCCTTTTCCCTCTATTGTACCAAACACATATCAAACCGTGATGTCTGAACCGAACCGTGACTTCTGTGTACCGTGCCACCCCTAGTATATAGATAATTAAACTTAATTTTTTTTTTGTCCAACTAGCAATAGTGGGTGCTTTTTAAAGGGGGATACATCCTCCTGTATGTAATATTAATTAGCTGCTTGTTTCTAATTAATGCTCTTTTATTCATTTCAGTTTCTGTAACGCCTTCTTCTGGAGACATTCAGCAGCATGTCCCCTGCAAAACTGGAGTGAATCACAGATCATGCATGCCTCCTGCAAAACTTAAGTGGACCATTTTGGATAGCTGTCTAGATCTTAGTGATGATCTATTATATGGAGCAGATGACATTTTCATGACCAGCACACCAGATGCCACAGCAGTTTGTGAAGACTCCCTTCCACTCTCACTGATGGGAGCAGGGCCTTCCCTCAATGCACTGTCTGCCCTCATTTCTGTGACTGCTGAGCCCTCCATGTCACTCCCTGAGCTTATCCATGTCTATGTACCAGACCCACAACTTACACCCGCTGCACCAGCCTCAGCCCCAGAGATGACAACCGCACAATCCTTGTCTGTCCAGGAGCTTGTCCCAAACTGTGAGGCCACAGCAACATCAACTCCAGCTCCTCTTCCAGAGCCCATCAGTAGACCACCATTAAGGGCCCCATGTGGAATCAAGTGTCGGCGGCAATGCTCTGCCAAATTTTCAGAGGACCACCGAAAGAAGATATGGCGGGATTTCTGGGACCTTACATACCAAGAAAAGAGAGCCTTTGTATTTCATTGTGTCAGCCAGGTCACAAGGGCAAAGGTCTGTGTAAATCCAAGTAGGTGAAGCAGGTCTTTCATCTATAGGCTGAAAGATGCAGGCGAAAACCCACAGCAGGTATGCAAACTGTTCTTCCTTTCTACACTAGGCTATCATCCAACTAATGATAGCATAGTCCTGTCAGTGATGGGCAAAGAACTAACATCAGCCCTAGCCCCACCTGCTGACCAGAGAGGGAGACATGAGCCTGCAAACAAGCTTGACCTGGAACCCTTATATGCTCATATTGAGTCTTTTAAATCCAACCGTCAGCCACTACAGGAGGGAGCATGCACCCTGCCGCCGGTATCTCCCCAGTGACCTCAGCATTAAGCTGATGTTTGCTGACTACTTGGAGAAAGACCACCAGTGCAGCTATGACACGTATCGAAAAGCTGTAAGGTCAAAGAACATCAGTTTTGCCAAACTCGGAGAGGAGGAGTGCGAAATCTGTTTGTTGCAAGACCAGCACACAAAGGAAAAGCACCAGAAGGAGGCCCCAGAAAACTGTCCGCAGTGTGACAAGTGGAAAACCATAAGGCCAAAGCTGTTGAAACCAGGCTACACTACCGTGCCGATGCAGTTCGAGATTGGCCCGAGAGTACGTCAGTCAGAAGTGTTCACCTGCAGAAAGTGATAATGCTTCCTAGAATGCCTGGTGTGAAATCTGCGCTCTTCACCAGGCGCATCTGTGTTTACCACGAGACATTTGCATCCGTGGGAGGGAAAGCCAACAAAAAGAAAAACATTTCTGTTGTCTGGCATGAAGGAATTGCAGGGCGGAGTGCAAAGGAGATCACATTTGCATATGTGGTGGCACTAGAAAAAGAGAGGGACTGCAAACATATCATCTACTGGGTTGACAACTGCAGTGCCCAAAACAAGAACTGGTGCCTTCTTTCATCTCTTGTGTCCTTGGTCAACTCCAATATTGTAGAAACTGAAGATGTCACCCTAAAATTCTTTGAGCCTGGTCACACTTTCATGAGTGCTGACAGTGTGCATCATGGCGTGGGACAAGAGATGAGACGCAGACCAGGAGGAGTGGTGTATGATTTTGAGGATTTTGTGTCAGTTGTCAAAAACTCAAATTCTAAGAAGATGGAGGTCATGGAACTCAAAAACGAGGCCATCAGGGACTGGGTGAATGGTCATTCCATGGCAAAGCTGAAGAAAATGCCCAGACTGGCGGACCTGAAAGTGATCCAACTGCGACGTGGGTCAAGGTCCATGTGGGTCAAGACATCAGATACGGCAGAGGAGTTCATGGAGGTGGACTTCCTACAAAAGAAGTTCAGCACCTGCATACCCTTTACCTTAAGATCTCAGGACCTGGGTGTTGAGGAGGTCAAGAAGAAGGGGATTTTGCAGAATCTTGTTCCCCTGATGCCAGCTACCAGGAGCTTTTTCTGGAGGTCACTAACTGTGCGAAATGACTGTGAGGATGAAGATTAGGGAGGGGAACAATCAGGCCTCATGCCCTTCAGCAGACTCACACAGCTCTGATGTTTAAACACACACACACACACACACACACACACACACACACACACACACACACACACACACACACACACACACACACACACACACACACACACACACACACACAAACACACACACACACACACACACAAACACTTCAGTTTTAGAATCGGCTTTTCAAAAAACCTTTAAATATTCCACATCTGTTACATTTTAGTGGTGTTAATCAACTTTGTTTTATGAAATTCATGTTAATTAAAACCTATTATACTTTTCCAACTATTCTAACTACTTCAATTTCTTGTTTATACTGTACATGTGAAGCCATTTTTATCATAGTGTTAAGTGTTATCATAACATTGTGCTATAAAATAGAAGTTAAGGTCTTTTGCCTTAGTGTGACCGATTGTCATTTTGTGGGCAATGCTAAGGCAGAATACAGTAACTTCCGAAAAAGGGTCAAAGGTCAAATTTGAGTTAAAAAAATGTAGATAGGTTAATAGAGGTATACACTACAAAATGTGAAAATTACAATATTATACCTATAACTCAATTGTCAGGACATTAAGATAACTTTAAAGTCATTTTTCTCAGTTTCACACTCTGGTGAGTTAAGGTGTTTTGCCTTAGTAGGGCAGCTCAGTGGTCTGAGGCGGAGACAGGGTATCCTCGTTCCAAGGCAGAGCTAGAGACTGTGATCCAAGTTGCTGATTGGAGTCAACTGAGGAGCCGAGAGATTCAAAGGAGCCAGCGGCGACGAAGGACTGGCTGTCTCTGGTAGAAGAGGTGGGAGGGAGGCTGGGTGGGATCACTGGAGATGCAGGAGACTTGGTGCTACATGTTTATATAGGGTTTCCATAGGGTATATATAGGGTGTTGTGACCGAAAGAGCGCGCGAGAGCATGTGCTCTCTCTCTCTCTCTCTATATATATATATATATATATATATGTGTGTGTGTGTGTGTGTGTGTGTGTGTGTGTGTGTGAAGTTTATATTTAAGTTGGAGTTCCAGCGGAATTTATGTGACTGTTACACCTGTTCAAAGATGTAGTTCAAAGGGTGTAGTTCAAAGTTTCATAATTGGTAAGCACGTGCTTTTATGTATCTTGTGCTCTGGTTTGCTGACTTCTGAGGGGGCCACTGTATCTTGAACTGTGTTTGAGCTAAAAAAAAAAAAACCCTAGCATATTGAAAAAAGGTATTTGCTGTGAGAAATGGAAGGAATCTAAAAGAAGGCTGCATCTCCAACAGAAGGCTAAAGTGAGGCTGGATTCTTCCTAGTCCAGTCCTTTGGAGGCTTGTAGACAAGAATCCTCCTCAGCATTAAACAGTAGAATGAGAAGGTCAAGTAAGTGCACATGGCTACATCACCCATGGTATATTTTTTAAATTAAAAATTATTATTAATAGTAGTATTATTAAAACTTAATAAAAATCTTTATATTAACTGTCTTTCTATTAATTCAAGACAATGAATGACAATCGTCTGTGGTCTTTCAGTGGATTACATTATTGGCAGTTTAGTGTTAAGTGATTAATTAGATAAATTACAAACAAATTAAGATAAAGATACAAGATAACATGTATGCCTACCTCTACAAAAACATAATAAACTCAGACAAGCTCAGTTTTCCGCGGATTAGTTTTCCAAAAGTTATTTTTCATGAATTGGAATGTGTGCAAAGGACTGTGGATTGAAGAACACAAACGATACACTTGATGCATCCTTCAAAATGAGCTGAATGAAGGACACAAAACAAAGGCTGCCTTCCAAGGACACAGGCTACCATGTGAGAAGCACCCATTGCTCATACATGGTGAACAGGACAGGGGCTGCATCCGAAAACATCAAGAGCACCTATTATGCAAAATTCACTTTTACATGGTGATTGAACATAAATGTGTGTTGGCAGTGTGTGTACACAACCACCCTATAATTATAAATGACACACCCAGTGCTTCTTCTTTAATCCCCATAAATCATAAGCACTATCTCAGAACAAACCGTTCTCAGATTCGGGGCAATGTGATGTACTTTGCTCAAGCCCCTCCTATGACTGTTGACTGACACTGCAGTTTTAGCATAGACCCGCCCTCAGTGAGCTGAACACAGTCCGCTATTTAGCCTAGACGCATGCCGGAGCAGCTGTAGACAAGAAAGTCTACTAAGCGATTTTTGTGTTTTGTTGTTGGATGTAAGAATGAACATAGCAGTCTTCATTTACTCTCGTTACAGTCTCCGGAGCGATAGGTCTAACGTTATAACGTGACGTTATAATAACTAAATAACGAACTTATATAACATGTAATTTTTGAAGGCAGCATAGATGTATCCTTCGCTGTCTCAGATATCCCACAAATCCTATGCATTCCATTCGGTGACAGTTAAGAAAAAGAAAGATGGCTTCTGAAAATTGAGATTTCTGGTCAGTTTGTGTGTAAATGTATGTTTTGAAGCAACATTTCCACTTATAATGTAATTTCTAGCGAGAAATTACTAGTAATTAAATATTTGTTTAGTTCTCACCAAAGCTCGTTCTATTTCGCTGTAGATCATTAACCGTTACGCTGCCTCAGAAGTCTGCTGAAATCATTTTTGTAAGGTATATTTTCGTGCGCAAACGCTGCCTACATGGTCATTGCCTATAACATAGACATAATAAATACATAGACGCCCTATTGGCCGCTTTGGAGCGTTGCTGCGATACGTCAACGTGTCCGCCATTTTGCGGAGGGCAAAACTGCCCTGTGAACAAATGCAAGTAAACGGGTGAGCTGCGGTTTTCCTGGATAAAAACAATAATAACGTTTACATTTATCAGCCGATTTCTGTGGTTTGCACGTGGTGTACGTTACTATTACTAATTATATAATTACCAAATACAACCAGAAAAAAATGTTCAGTCTTGTTTGTGAAAGGTAATTCCCTGAGACCTGTTTTCAATTGTGTGGCGACTTGTACAGCCCCAAGCAGCGCACGAAACAGGCATTTTTCTCAATTCCCATAATGAGAGGTATGGGCAAGTTGCCCTCCTTGATATGGCGGTGCTGTTGACGTACGCTCCAGCAGCCAATAGGGTGTCTATGTATTTATTATGTCTATGGCCTATAAGGCAGCAAGGCAACAAGTCAGCAGCCTAAGTTTTTGGATGCAGCCAAGGATTGATGTGGCAGGAACAGGAAGTGACAGAGTTTACAATTCAGGTAAGGGCTCCCTCTGGTGGACGGAGGCCTGTTCAATACAAGTGTTTTGTGGTTCATTAAAAACAAAGGTTCTTTATAGTTAAAAAAAAGTTTTTTTCTTTTGATTTTTTTAAGAATTCTTCAAACAAAGAAAAAAAACATATTTTAAGAAATGTTCCATGAAAGGTTCTTTGGGGAGCCAATTTGGCATCGCTGTAAAAAAAATGTAAGAGTGTAACTTATATGTAGAACACATAAACTACCTCACATTTATAACTAAAGTCTGTGTGCTATAATTTATAAATTAGTTTTTGGCTACAGTTCATGTTCTTTATTAGCTGTGGCCACTGAAGTCATTAGTGCTGTAATAGGATATTCACATTTCCCCATAAACCCTGCATAAACCTCATACTTAAGCTCATGTCAGATTTTAATGCTAATCTGTGTGCTGGCCCATCACAACTAACACATTCTGACATCAAACATGCCCAGAGGTCTCTGGTGCTGACCCTGGCTCTTAAATTACACAGTCAAATGTCAAGTGCATGCAGCTTTTCTGTTTCTTAATCTCCCTACTGAGAGAATGAGGGCAAGGTGGAGAACAGGAGAGACAGCTTCGGTTCAGAAGCTTTCAAAGCTCTTCCATAAAATGCACCATTGTTAAAATCATTCCCTTCAATGTAAAGTATCTGAATCAATTCAGGTCATAGTCTGAATTAACAAATGAATTGCAATGAATACCTGCTTAAATCACTATCATAAGCACACATGGAGTTCATTTTAACACATGTACAGGTAGCATGTTTATGGAGTGAGTAAATTATGCAGTTATATCTATATGATCTTCTGAGAGCTCAGTGGGTCGTTCCCCTTGGTAAAATGTTCAAAGACAAAGAGTATTACACCTCATTACGCACAGAATGTACACACTTGTCAAGTCTCATTTTAAAGAGAAAAGGAAAATTAATCTAGTAATCCAGTTTGCTGATCTAGCATATCTGTAAAGCTGGAGTATGAGCTCACCGCAGTTACTGGGCAGAAGTACACACAGAGCAGATGACTTTGAATAAGTACTGCACCTCACCAATAATATTTCGCTTTTTTTGCTGGGAGGCGATCTTATTCACTTGTGTGTTTTTCACATTCACTCTGTTCTCTACAATTTTCTTGGGTGCAAATCAAACATGATCGCCAACTGCCAGGCTACTACAGGCTCAGAGTGTTTTTGATGTAGCTGTGTTGGGTTGCAGTGTGACTTTGATCAATTAGGGAACAATAGCAGACCTGTGCTTTCATTATATGTATATTTCTTATACACAAACACACATGCGCACACTTGTCGGGTTTTATGACATGATTTTACTGCTGTACAAACTTTACAGTCTATTCACTAACCCTAACCTTAAACCTAACCCTTTCAGAAAACATTTTGTGTTTTTACGTTTTCTAAATAATTATCCATTTAATCCCTAACAATGGGAATACCTGGAAAACCAGTCTGTTCTCACGTAAATGCGTCTCTATAGCACGCATTGTGTTTATCGTGCAATTTGTAGGCGAAAATGAGTTTTTACGTGCATATGATACGCAGTTTTCGCGTGCATTTGATACACAGTTCATTGCATGTAATACACACGCACCACACACCAATAATTCTACCCAAACGTATAATACACACTATAATACACACACACCCCACACCGCTACTAAACCTACCCTAACCAACCCATGCATATCCTATGCACGTAAAAACGAATTTTCGCGTATAAATTGCACGATAAACACACTACGTGCTAAAGAGACACACACACACACACACACACACACACACACACACACACACACACACACACACAGCTGTGTTTTTGTGATTTGTGAGGACATTCCATAGGCGTAATGGTTTTTATACTGGACAAACTGTATATTCTATCCCCTTACACTAACCCTATCCCTAAACCTACCCATCACAGGAGACATTCTGTATTTTTACATTTTTAATAAAACACTGCTTAGTATGTTTTTAAAGCCATTTGAAATATGAGGACTCAGGAAATGTCCTCATAAATCACGTTCAAGTTGTAATACCAGTGTAATACCCATGTCATTATACACATTTGTGTCCTCACAACTCACAAAAACAAGAGCACACACACACACACAGTTTTCTAAGACATTTTCTTATCAGGATTGAAATGAATGAATGACATTATTTAGTAAATTATCTGATTCTTATAAATTTTCCTATGGTGGGATGCACAATCCTATTGTGTGATATTCAAAAGGATAACAAGAGATTTTTCTGGGCACATGATTTAAATAAAAATAATACATATTATGAATATGATCTTGAATTTTAAAAATATGTATATATAAAATAATTAGTTCAGCAAAAACAACAATAAAACTAACAAATAAAATCAATAATATTATTATTTACGACTAAATTAATACAATATTGTACTATAATATTTAAATAATTAAATCATATTAATATTAAAATAACATTATTAGTAATAAATTATAATAGATACAATTGCCATTTTATTAGTAAATTAAAGGTTTGGTTTTATTTACGTAAAAATATTTGATCTGTCACACCACATAACGTGTCACTTTAGGTTGAAATATCTTACAATTTTAAATAAAAACTATATTATCTATAAGTAATAGATTTTCATATGATGGGGTGGGTGGGGTGTAGTTGGACATTCTATTTGGTCAAACATGTTTTCCAACATCTATCCTGAGGCTGAACTTCTTGGATCCAGCTAGACTGTGTCTTCTAGCTTTTTGATCTCCAGAGACACAGTGAGGTTGATCATGTGTCTGTGCTCTCCAAATAAACAAACCGCAAAATAAAATCAACAAAATCAAGTTATTTGGGTTGCTACAGACCTCTGGGATCAGAAACAGCAGCGCGAAGGATATGGGGTAGTAAATCAAAAGCCATTTATAGTGCCTGACTGGATCACAAACGAGAGTTTTGCATTTCACAGAGCAACACTTGAAATGTTTTGTCTGAAAAACAAGAATTCATAATGAGCTGTTTGTTTCATTACACAATTTCTGTGTTCTAAATTGCTACATAGTCTAAATCAATTGACACGCAATTCTATGGCTGCTCTATATTGAATTATACTATGTTACCCAAAAACCTTTGCTCAAATGGTTAAAATATACCAGATTCTTCTGAGATCAGCAGTAGTTATAATGCTATCGATGCAAGCACTGCAGACTTTAATGTTGGCTGCACCTAAAGGCGATTGAGAATCATAGCTGCTGAAGTCATTATTGACATTATGGTGATTGAGAGGCATTGCTTTTGCCTGGGGTGCAGCATTCCTGCAGACGTGGCTATTTTCCACAGCTGCTGGGATTAGTTTGAGTGAATCCGTTTTTTTATAATGTGCTTCGCACAAATAACGCTTTCTATAAGCCTGAATGACCTCTTAGGTGCTTTTTTTGTATTTTTAGTGCTAAGTTAACAAGAAAATAAAATGTATTTACTTTCTTAATACTCTTATTGTGCAAAATTTATCAGAGCAGAGAAAAAATGTCTCAGCTATGTCAGCTTCTTTTGTCTTGAGAAAGACCTCAGGGAGTAGCCGACAAAAGGGAGAATATCCAACCCAATCTCACGGAAATTCGTATTTTACGAGGTGGCTAATTCGTACAAATACATATATACGACCTCACCCTTTGCTAAATCGCACATATTTTACGAGGTACCAAATTCGTATGAATTCTTACGAATGACCTGTGCCCCTGACCCCGCCCCTACCCATCACTGGGGTTTAGACAAATCGTACAAATTCGTACGAGTGAGGTCGTACGAATTCGTACGAATTAGCCACCTCGTAGTCACTTGTATGAATTCGTACAAATTGGTTGTGAGATAGTGTTGGAATATCAACTACAACCTTCGATATTACCACTACTTCCAGGTGGAGAAAGCAGCCCTCAACTTTATCTGAAGGGATGCAAATATGAGAGTGGCATAATATAATTGGAAAAAGACTCTCGCTATCAAAACTCAACCCCTAGAAAATCTGCAGGGGAGCTCCAGCTCTACTTAAATACCATAGAAAAATTAAACAGAACAGAGTTTCTTGCTCCAGGGATAACACAAATAAATTATTATGAGCGCATCCAGTTCCTTCGGGTTGAATGTGCTCCAAAAGAGTGTTTATCTTACACACGCATACAAACAAACGGCTCCTGAAGACAAAAAAGCTGATGGTGTGTTTTACAGGCGTCCTTTTGTACTTACGGGCGCTCTGCTTGTGATGTCATGGACTGTCGCCAGCAAATAAATTGGTGTGTTAGTCATGCTGATGCCATTGCCCATACCGTCAATCCAAGACGCAGTGCCAAAGTTCTACTTAAAAAGGGAACAGATTTATTATTCTTATTATTCAGACTTATTATTTTAAATTAAAGAAAGAAAGAAAGCATTAAAAACAACCATTTTATCTTTCCTACAACCCTATTGGACAGCGGTTTAGAGAATGGAAGGATGGATTGATTTTATCTGTTTACAATAAAACTATATGTTTCATGTACATGGCTGTTTTGAATAACAGCAGTTTGTGTTTAGCTGAGATAATCTAATCTTCTGCTTATTGAGCTCTCAAATGATTCACTTTGGGATGGCGCTACTTTTGGCGTCCAATCATTTGGAGAGGCAATCAAGAAGAGCTGTGGCTCTCTGCCTCTCAAATCAATTACATGTATTTGTTATGATATCTAATTAGCTTCATATTGACTGCCAGGGTGTATCATTCATGTATAATAATAGCTAATCCGTCTAGTACTGGCAGCTTTCATTTTTTTTACACAGTAATGCTATTATTAACTGGCAAATGTAGTGGCCTTTTTGTGGTCCTTTGACAAATGAAACATACTGATGTGCAGAAGTGGTCTGCAGGTAACAGGTGATTTAAAAATGACTGTGAAGGGACAAAATATACACATTTTGTCATTCTAATTATTTTCTCATGTTTTAATTCTATGCAGACTTGACGATTGAGATTTGGTTGTACTCCACAGTCAATGATGAAGGTTTTGCTGATTAGTATGAGCTTGTTAGCCCCTGCTGGTAGATGCTGACACTACACCTCTCTGCTGCCAAAAAGCATTTCTCCAAGCTAGCTTTGAAAGCATGAGATCCCACCCTCCTTCAGAGAATTTACAAAACCATGCTTCCTCCAAAAGACATGAACGCACATAGCAGAGTGTGCAAAGCATCAAGAGACGAGAGACAGCGTTAAACTAGACTACCTCACGTCTCAAGGAACTTAACATTACACCACTTGACTGCTGCAAATTCATTTCAGCGTTGATAGAATTGCCATTTAAATGCCACAAACAGCTCCAAGTATAACGTTACTGGTTTCCATCTCTTCCAAATTACTGTAAGTATTGCATGAACGCAGTATAAGCTCGTTTTTTTGGTTCAGGAGGAACTGTAAAAGGTGGCTGGTGTTTCGGTTGCATTGCTCTGTCACTGACGTCTGACTAACTCTGCATAGCATGAAATTTGTTGATGATGTGTGATGTCAGCGTGAGGAGGGTGCGCGGGCGTATGAAAATACATACGTTGACAGGCAGGTAGAACTTCGTATCATTGCATTCGGATCGAATGCAAAGATTGGACGAACATTTAATGGTCCTACGCCTTATACAGACGTTATATGTACATAAGAATACATTTAGACCACTTAACTTAGTGATTGCTATCAGAATGTGAAGAGACTTTCAACCAGCATAACAAAAAATGTTTCTGGAACAAATCGCCTTGCCTGCCTTTAACTTAAACTAATTACTTACCACTTATTACAAAACTAATTAAAACAATTTTTCATAACTTGAAATAAAATAGATGTTAATTGAAATAGAACAAAATATAACAAACTTGGTAACACTTGACAATTTGTTATTATTAGTTAACTACATTAAATAAATACTTCCATTTAAAAAAATCGAGCATTTATTAATCTTAGTTATAGTTATTCTAATATCAGTTCAGTTTTGTTTGTATTAACGTTAACAAAGATTAATAAATACTTTATCAAATGTATTGCTCATTGTTATTTAATGTTAGCTAATGCATTAACTAACACAATACAGTATATATCACAATTGAAGTGCACAGTACCATTTAAACTTTAGTTGCTGCATCTGTAACTGTGATGGAGAAGCACCATTCAATCTGACATGTTTTTTTTATTAGAGTATGTTATGGTATTATTTAGCCTGGATGCCAGCCGAACTTAGCCCCGCCCCCAACATTTGAGGATGGGAAGTTCGGTCTGGACTTGATCTGTTGTGAAGCAAGTGTGCCCGAGCCAAAGCTGTTCAGACCAATCAAATTGTCAGGGTGGGCTTTATACGATGATGGACAGATGATCAACAGTAACGTAATTATCCACGTCACCAAAGAGCACTTCGGTTGAACTAGTTTAAAACAAAGAATGGCTGCCACTGGAGAATTTAGATGTGTAGATTCAGCCATCGCGTCTGTTAAAGAAGATGTAGACAGCGCATTCATTTTAAAAGAGGAACAGAGAACCGCGATCAAGTCATATGCGTCGCTCAACATACGTAATTTACTCCGTTGCTCTGATTGGTTGTAGGTCTATCCAAATGAGTGCAGAGGCATTTTCTTTCCTGGTTCGGTTGAAACACTCCCCATAATCACAGCTCAATGGAACAGTATCAGACTCACATTCTGACAATAATCTGAGTATGACGACGTCAGGCTAGGTATTATTATTATTATTATCATCAAATTTTACACATTCTCTAAAATGTTATAATAAATAATAAATACAGATTTTTACATGTTCTAAATAAATTGTGAGTGTTCGCGGGTGTTTGCCTGAGCATTGCTATGTGGTTGCTTACTGGCCCAAGTAAAAAGGTTCTACAGCCAAGTGAATTGAACATTGCCACTTTCTAGTTGAAATGCTACTTTATAGAAAATGTGCTACTTACTAGCCAGTGGCAGGTGGTATTAGTCATTCTTAGTCTACAGACATTTGATTGGACATTGTGAATATATTTGGTTTATTTTCTGTTTCTGTACTTCAAGAACTCTCACTGTTTCTTTTTATCTTCTGTGTTCTTCTCCTTCTACTCATGATTTCCATGCTCTATTAATGCAGTCTCTTTTTTCTCTCTCTGAGCGGTTCCCCTCCTGAGATGTTGAGTGGTACATTCCTATCTACTACTCAATGCTGCTCTGCCTCTCAGTCCATCAGACAGCCGAGTGCTCGCTGTACGCTGCACTGCTCTACAGCATCACTGGCCATATACGTAAGAGTGTGTGTGTGTGTGTGTCTAACCCTCCAGTGCTGCTCGTCTAGACGTTCAGGATGTGTGGCAGGTGGCTTGTGCTATAAACAAACAACAACACCCCCTGCCCACTCCAGCCCTCCCACTACAAGACTCCTGGTCAGACTCAGCAGCGGCTCTGGGATGTCTTCCCCAGGATCCGCCAGTGGCAGCAAAAAAAATTCCTGTAAGTGGCATCTCTCTTTCTTTCATTGCTGATGGTTTTTCTGACCCGCAGTGCTTCAGACTCCGCATGGGTAGTTTATAGATGTGCATGCTGGAACAGGGCAGCTGTTGATCAGGATCTCAGATAACAGTTGTTTACTGGACTTGGCTTAGTTTTGTGGACTGCTATAATGTCTCATTATTTCTGATGTTTATTCATCACTAAATGGCTTTGTAATAAGTTTAAAGAAAGAAATAGAGACATAGATCTTTTAGCAAAAATGTGTTTTAGCTCAATATCAGAGGTTCTTCGCAATTGTTTTGGGCTTCAGGATTCAGATTTTACACTGGACTTCAGGTGGTCATATTGTCTATCATGGAAAAGTAAACAAATGTGTCCTTAAAATCAAACATTGAAATTTAATTACATTACCATGAACTACAATGTACAAAATATTTTTTTTTTTATTGGTTGCAAATTACTGTCCCTCTTGAATTTCGATGCTTTCCCGCTTTCAGCAGCAGAACACTCTAGTTTGCAAAAAATGTTTTTATCCTCTATGCATAAATGTATAATGAAGCCTGTCCATTTTGTCATCTGCTCAATTTGGCTAGCTTCTACCAAATACAGATTAATTTGCAACAAAGTTCAACAGAATTTGATTGGACGCACAGCCTTTGGCATCACAAAAGATGTTGCTGACTGCTTTAACACAACAATGACTTTAAAAATAAATTGATGTTTTCCCCATCTTTAAATGTTGATTAACTAGTTTATTTAACTTAATTTATCTAGTTATCCTAACAATGTACAGTATGCTTATATGTTTGCATTTTTTATTAGCATTTAACATTGTTTGTATGTTTCACCAGTTGAGAAGCGCTGCTCTTAAGCACTGTTACCGTTTCCAGGCTGCAGTTTTATAGCTTTGTCCAGTGCTATTTTTCCACAAGAAAAACTTTAGTTAATATTTTATTGGGTTTGAAGATATTGGTGCAGCAGCAAGTGGAATAATAGCAGCATGTATGAGTCAGTGTGAAAGCTGTGTGTTGGAGAATCCTCAGGGGACGAACTTGAGTACTGAGTATTGATGGAGCAC
This sequence comes from Meda fulgida, assembly GCA_030578275.1. Taxonomy (NCBI): domain Eukaryota; kingdom Metazoa; phylum Chordata; class Actinopteri; order Cypriniformes; family Leuciscidae; genus Meda; species Meda fulgida. The sequence goes on from CM060634.1 coordinate 11,948,401, forward strand.
AGAGGCACACTGATATATAGCACACACACGCATAAACAAAACCTCGCATTTCTATGTGCCATTTTTTCTAGTGCCTTTGAGTCTGTTTGGCTTTTCATGTTGATTATTACTGCAGGAGAGCTCTCGAAGTCTCGTTATTATGACGACCCCACCCTTCCCCCCGTCCGTCTCTCCTCCTCAGGATGTGATTTACAGTCAAGGCTCTCTCAGACCCTGGAAACCTCATCCCAGAATAACATTAATTACTAAACCAACCAGCTTTCAATGACCCTCAATGCATTTAGGTTTCAAATCAGCATCAGATGTGATTGTTATTTAGTCTCTTCAGTGTTTTGACACAGAGTGGTTTAAATAAGGCCATTCAGTTAATCTATTAATTTGGATCTTAAAGGGATAGTTACCAAAAAATAAAAATGTAAACTTAAAAATTAAGTTTAAGTTAAACTTAAAATTTACATAAACCTCGCCCCCGGGAACGCGATTTATAGATTATTGCAGATTATGCTAATCAATGACTAGAAGATAACTACACACAAGCTACATAAATTCATCAACTAAATATCCATGAACCGTCCCGTTACATTCTACATGTTGTCACTTCTTCTTGAGTCTCCCCATCATTGTCTGACTCTGGTTTGAACATAAAAGGCTAAACGTTTTTGAAATGTTCAGTGCATGTCTTTGTGAGGTAAAAGGACACAAGCTGTTGAAGCGCCACCCTCTGTGCTGGGAGCAGCCGCTCATTTGCATTTAAAGGGACATACACAAAACCAGTGAGTTTTTGCTCACCCTCAAAAAGTGACAAATTGAACATGCTATATAAAAATATCTGGGGTATTTTGAGCTAAAACTTCACATAGACACTCTGCGGACATCAAAGACTTATTTTACATCTTACGAAAAGGGCAATATTTCACCCCTTTTAAAAAATCTTACTGTAAACAGCATACAGTAATCACGTTTTCTCATGAGAACTTTATGAATGACCCAAAATAGACTTCTTACTTCATCGTGTTTGTAGCAATGTTCAGGGAAGAAGGAGGCGGGAACCGGCGAACAATCAAAATATAATTTATTTTAAATAAAACAAACAAACAAAAATACCGCCAGCAGCCCCTCGCGGACGACTGCTGGCTACCGAAAATAAATATAACTAAAGTAAAATACAAAAACAAAACACAACTAAAATACAGGCCTGTTCCTCTCTCGATCATCAACGTCGTCGCTCCTCCTTTATGCTTCCGCTCCTCCGTGAGAGATGCGAGACCGGTGTGCTTCACAGGTGTTGCTCATTAGCAATCGCACCACCGGCCTCGCGCCGTTCTCTCACGTCCCTCGGCCGTCCTGTTCGCCACATACCCCCATCGCCCCTCACAGGCCGGGGGGTACTCACGAGCCTGTGCCTACTCCCCCCCCCGGCGGCGGCGATCCCTGGGGAGTATGGACAGACAAACCGAGGGAAACGGAGACGGAAGCATGAGGAGCGACAGATCGAGAGAGGGGAGAGAGGAAAAAAAAATTGGTCCGGTTCCCACAACGCGCTGCCATCTGGTCCCCCACCAGCTAGGCGATCTCCTCCGCGGTGCCTGGCGGTGACGCTGGGTAGCCCTCGGTGGACGGCTCGACGCTCCTCCGCCGCCCGGTGGACGGCGACGGCTCCTCGGGTGCCTTGGGCAGACGGTAGGAGTCCCCCGCTCCCTGCTCCTCCCCTTCACTGGTGGACGGCAGCAGGCTCCGGCCCACGGCGAGCGGCGGCGACTCCTCCTCTCCCTCCCGGATGGCAGCCGCCCCTCCAATACCCAGGCGGCCGGCAGCGAGCTCGACCGTCCCACCGGCAACTCACTCCAGCGCACCGCCTCGAGCGTCCGTGGCCGCGAGTCCCCCGCTCCCTGCTCCTCCCCTCGCTCGGCGGATGGCAGCAGGCTCCGGCCCACGGCGAGCGGCGGCGACTCGCGCACCATGCTCGATGGCACCGCGGATTCCCCACACCGGCGAGGACTCTCTGACAGCGCGTTCGTCCCTCTTCCCGGGTTTCGGCACCAGTGTAGCAATGTTCAGGGAAGAAGGAGGCGGGAACCGGCGAACAATCAAAATATAATTTATTTTAAATAAAACAAACAAACAAAAATACCGCCAGCAGCCCCTCGCGGACGACTGCTGGCTACCGAAAATAAATATAACTAAAGTAAAATACAAAAACAAAACACAACTAAAATACAGGCCTGTTCCTCTCTCGATCATCAACGTCGTCGCTCCTCCTTTATGCTTCCGCTCCTCCGTGAGAGATGCGAGACCGGTGTGCTTCCCAGGTGTTGCTCATTAGCAATCGCACCACCGGCCTCGCGCCGTTCTCTCACGTCCCTCGGCCGTCCTGTTCGCCACAGTGTTCTAACCTGGTAAGTGATCATACTGTAATCTTCATTCTGCGTTCACACAGAGCATATTACCGATAATTTACTGGTAGTGTTACAATTTTTTTAAACGGTCCTGTTCACACATGATCTCTTACCAGTTATGTACCTGTAATTTACCAGTAAAGACTGTATGTGTGAAAGGGGCTAATCAATGATGAGTCACAAGACGGGAATCAACTGAGAACCAACTCCAAATCATGAGGGACTTCATAGCAACAGGAACTAAAAACACAGAAGTCTTCAACCCCATTCCTAAAAAAACTGTGTTCCAATTCAGAGGCTGCATACTTCCAAGGAATCGGACTTCAGAGGCTGCATCCTTCCAAGGCCACAAAGGTGGGACCGAGCGTTGTTAGATGGCTTCAACAAAAGCATCTACCACAGAATAAATACCTCATAGCTCACAGTATTTCTGTCTTTCTGTCTTTTAAGTTATCATTTAAAATAAATTTCCCTATGGATAAACTGGATTTTTACTAACAAAACACTCTATGATGTTTGACTTTATTGACATCAAATCTGTTATACGACTCATCCTAATGCATCATGTTTGAATGTATGCAAATAAGGACATAGATGATGAGTGAAATAATAGAATATAAATTCTGAGTGAATGTTTCTTGAAGAGGCTTTAGACGAGGCTCAAGTGAGAACTATTGTTGGATAGTCCTGTGTTGGATTTACACACAGAACTTTTTGCTGACAGCTAAAACCCGTCTGTCTGTGAGATGACAAAGGTGTGGATTAAAAGACTATTGAGCAGAATTCAGCAGAGATCAGGGCTTTAATCTCACTGTCTTCTTGCTTGTCTCTCGTCTGCTTCATTTGACTTTATGCATGCTAGGTTCACTTGCTATTACATTAAATATTAATATTGTTTAAATTAGCATGCAACAGAAATGATTAGTGTCTTTTCATGGAGTTAATTTGGTAGTGTGCTGTATAGCATTTGCGGTCTCTATCTCTTTCTTCCTGGCATTGCTCTGTGTTCATACACAGCAATTATTTCATAAGGATGACAGCTGCAGACATGGATGGGATTTTGAGGTGAGTGTTTGTGTGTGTGTTTTGATGTTGAACAAAAGGCAGTGTAGTGAAAGCTTGTTTACCGACGTATTTTTGACAGTAGCACATGTAGAAAAATGAAAATTGCAGGTCAAGCTTCTCTTCATAAATAAGATGTATGTGATTGTCATGTTTATACATTATCTACTATTTGAGTGATTGTAATGTGGCTTAATGCATAGAAATCTATGGCCCTTATATCTTCTTTATCCAGTACAAATATTATTTCTGGCCTGCTGTATAATTTTGTGAGTCACACACTGTTCAGTGTTTTGAGTTTTGATTGTTTCTAGATCCCTAAGGTCTCAGAGCGGATCTGATATAATTCATCAGTGGGTTGCCAACAAAGCTGTTTATGTTGCAAGCATGTAATACAACCACAACAAAACCAGAACTTTTTCGTTATAATAAATAAACAGGGAAGATGTTGCAATTTTTGAAAATTTAGTGTAATGCTATTAGCATAGCTAAGCTAGCATATAGTGCAATGCATTACCTAAACAGTAGTATATTACATTTGATCATTTTGCATGTTTAATGACATAATAGTAGTCTCCCTACATGGTCTCAAAATACTTTAATATTTGTAAATATTACAAAATATTAGGGCGCAGCACAAGCAAGAAATAAATGTGTTTCATAACACATTCCGCGTCCTGTCTGAAAGGGCCTTTAGAGTGTTTCTTGGGTAAAGAAAATACTGTACTTATTCAAACATCCACTTCTTTACTAACCCTTGCATTGCAAACAAGCAGAGAATGGTCCAAAATGGGTGCGGCACTTTATTCAAGATTGATATGGGGCTGAGTTATGAGATTTTACCACCAGTTTGAGGATCTTTGAGGAAATATTTGCAAAACCCACAGACAGACATAAAGGATGACCAATAGTTGTGATTTATAAAAAATAAATAAAAATGAGCGTGAGCGACGTGATACCAGAAAGCTAAAATTCTCCAGTCATAACAAACAAAAATGCAAGAATGCAATGTCGCCAAAGAAGAGGGCGCAGGGAGGATGTCTTACTGGACTATTATGTTGCCCTTTATTCTTTACATGAAGGGAGGATAATGTCTTTACAACATCGCTACAGAAGCAATCGTGATGGGAATACAGCGTTCAGTGTCATGCTGCATTACACAAGTACAGTAAACAGTCTAGGGAGGTTGGCACAGCAGCACGCTCACACTCGGAGAGCACCTGGTTAAACAGGTGCTTGTACGGACGCAAACAGGCCTGGGATGCTCAAACTACTTAACCTCTGTGTGAGCAGTGAAGTGTGCTGACGGTTTCCGGAGGTTAAAGGGGCATGTAAACATTTGGGAATAATGGACATGGATGCTCAGAACGAGAGCTGGAAGTAAAGGAGCAAAAAGAGAGAATGTTTTTGATGTAGAATCTGTGCTGCTGCTAATTGGTGGCGGATGTGGCTGAGAGCGCAAAAGGAGGACTCGCTCAGAGGGAATTATTATGTGTGTGAGTGTGTAGAAGACACACATGGATGTCTAGATATAATAGTTGAACTGGGACTGACCCATATTCTATATGCAGCTTTATATGGGAATAAAATGGAACTGTAGTGTTACTTGTGAATGAAGAGGCTGTGCTGATTTACATTTTTCCTTGGAGTGATTAAATTATATGAGCTATTGGTGTTAGCAACAGACAAGTCGTTTTTTTTCCAGTATTACAAGTCAGAGCATTACTTATTTTTATTTGAACTGAATAGATAAATCGCATTTGGAAATGTAGTTTTGTGTCTTTATGTGATCAGCTCTTTAGCCTATAATCAAAGATTAATGATACAAAATAAATACTTTATTTATTTTATGCTTTTTAATAAAACTGTTTATCATTAATACTTCGACGTTTTTATTACTACTACTATTGATAGTATTTCTAATAGTTATTTTTTATAAGAATAGAAAAAAGATAAAATTGTACTAAATACCAGTAGAAATAAAGTGGAAATTAATCATTATGGTAGCAATTGTACGTTACCAACCATTTTCTTTGAATTACCATGGAGTGCCATGTAATCCATTGTACTTGTTTAGGGTAATTATTCAGTACTGTGCTCTGAAATCATCACTGTCCCACTACAGTGTTGCCAGGGATGCCGGTGTAAAACGGATTTGCCATATACAGCACTATACAAATGTGTTTTATAATAGCCATGAATTCGTGTTTTTGATTTTCCAAAATGAAATGGAAATGTAATATGGTAGATAATTAGCTAGCTTATGCCGTGTATGTGGACTGTAAATCTGTTTTTCAGTTCTGCTATCAAACAGGTCCAGACGTGATTAACTTGCTTTCCGGGATAATGCAAATAAACAAATGAGCAAATCTGTTATTATTCTGAATGACATTTCACACTAATAGTGTTTTCTCCCCTCAAACTTTTGATGAACAAACCACTACGCACAGTCCCCATCTGGGACTGTCTAGAAATGATTTATTCCAAGTGATCTGAAGTAAGGTAAAAAACCTGAAGGGTATGTTGGTGTATATTGCAAATGATGTTCCTCCCAAATCAAGTTGCCCTGTGATTCAATTCAAGTCCAAACCTCTGGGTCCCAGTGCAGGCAGATGAGATGAGACTTAGCCAGAGCCCTGGGACCTCAAAGAGGTTCAAAGGAGAGAGATGAGATGAGACGATTCAATCTATGCTGAAGACGTCACCCTGCTAGCATCTTTATTAAGGCTTTTTTTTTTTCCATTATATTTTCTGGTAACCACAGCTGTCATGTTTTATTGTGTATACATAATAAACTCCTCAGTTGCCAAATAGACTTCAACAACTACTTTGTAATACGACCGAGTTAAAGCTTCAATAATGTTTGTTTACTGGGTTTTGATTGAGTCAGAGCAACACTAAACACATTTGAAAGGAATTTAATAGATTTATAATTACTATCATTGTTTTACAATATTGCACTTGGGTCTCTGGGACCTCAAACAGAATGGAAGCCAATCTTAACCAGACATGAGTGTCTCATCTCAAGTCTGATGATGGATATTCCTAACTGATATGGCCAATGACTGACCATAAATGCATCCTATGGGTTATGTGCAATAAGCTTTCCTATTCTGAAAAACAGGTCGCATTGCCTCCAGTTCAGGTCTTTTGTATGAGCGTCGATACATGTAGCCGTTTTACTCATACCTTCAAAGGAGCGAGCAAATATATATATATATATATATATATATATATATATATATATATATATTTAAATCAATCAAAACACCAAAAATAAAAAGAATTAAGAAGAAAATAAGAAGTAAACACACACACACACACACACACACACACACACACACACACGCACACACACACACATACATAGGGAGGGAGACTGGGAGAGCAAGCTGCCAGTCTGTAGTAAACAGCCTTTTAAGCAAATTAGATGTGTTGTTTGAGTTGGACTCTCAGATGAGAGCAGGATTAGTGTCCCTTCTGCAGGTTATTCACAGAGAGTCCACACACACAAACACGCACGCACACACGCACGCACACACACACACACGCACACACACACAGAGATTTTCAAAAAACATCACTTAGCATGAATTGTAAGCAGGTTTCCTCATGGGGAACAATAAATGTGCCTACAAGGTCAAAATGTACTGGTAATACCATCTTTGTGGTGATATTTGGTCCCCATACCGTAGGGAATACCCCCCCCCTCCCCCCATTTAAAAAAAACCATTAATCTTTAATTATTTCATTTTTTTGACCGGTATGTACACATGCTCCCCCCCCCCTCCCCCTATTATACAGTGTCTGTCTCTCTTTGCGGTTGATGAGAGTGCTTTTACAGTTTCAGCAGTCTATAAAGTGTAACATCCTATCAGTAAAGCAGCTCTGCAGGATTCTATTTTACTGTCCTGTAAAAATGAAAGAAGAGGTAGAAGTTCCTTAACAGTGTGTGTGTGAGAAAGACACAGACACACACACAGAGAGAGAGAGAGAGAGAGAGAGAGAGAGAGAGAGAGAGAGAGAGAGAGAGAGAGAGAGAGAGAGAGAGAGCTGTGATAGCACCTTAGCCCATTCAACCCACTTCATACAGCAGACAAAGACTTTGACAGCCAGAAGGAACATCTAGCGTATTGTAAAGGGCTACAATAAAAGGAAACATCAATAAAGGGGGATGGTAAGACTGCTGAGCCATGCTTTTCACAGTCAGTAGATGAGCTACAATGTCCCTCTGGCTAAAAAAAAACACACTCTACTTAACTGTATCAATGTCTTTTAATAATTTAAGTATAGCTAACACTTAGGCACAGTGCTCTAACTCCTGTCTGAGAGAAAGAGAGGAACATTAAGGCTCTAGACAGCGGTGTTCAATAAAAGTTCCTAGAGGTTCGGTCTTTATATTTCCTCCCAGTGGAGGTCTGGACAACACTTTTTTTGGAACAGTTATACATTTCCATGGGGGCAACCATAGTCATAAAAGAAAAAAATCTTGACAAAAAGGCGCAACGCGCCAACTTGTCACAAACCTGGCTTAATCAAACAGTCAGAGTCATCTGTATGAACAGCAGGTGGGCATTAGGGAGACCGCATTACTTTGGTTCCATTCCTATCTTAATGATAGGACTTTCTCAGTGTCTATTGGGAAGTTCTCCTCATCTTCTGCTTCCGTTTCATATGGGGTCCCTCAGGGGTCCATTTTGTGTCCTATACTTTTAAGCCTGTACATGCTCCCACTGGGTGATATAAGGAAGCATAACATCTCTTTTCACCTCTATTCGGATGACTCACAGCTGTACTTGCCTCTAAAATGTAGGGATTCCATACAATCTCTTCTGGTCTGTCTCGAAGAAATCAAAACTTGGTTGGTTAACAACTTTCTCCAGTTAAATAGTGACAAGACAGAAGTCATTATTTTTGGTTCTCCCAAGGCAAGATGCACTGTGGTGCAAAATTTAGGTCACTTCACCCCATTTATCAAACCTTATGCCAGAAACTTGGGTGTCATTCTTGACAAAGGGCTCCTGCTTGTGCCGCGCTCACGGCTTAAACAGAGGGGTGATAGAGCTTTTGCAGTTGCGGCTCCACGTTTGTGGAACCAGCTCCCCCAGGATATTAGATCTTCCCCCTCCATTGCTGCATTCAAATCCAGGTTAAAAACTCATTTTTCTTCCATTGACTTCCTTGTTCCCTAACCCGACACTTCTCTGTATTCTATGTTGTGTGCCCTGATATTGAAGGTTTTCTTTTTATTCATGTTTTATATAATTATGACTATTGATTCTATGTGTTTTTAATTTTTTACTTGTCTTTTTAGTTATTCATTGTACAGCACTTTTGGTCAGTTTTGCGTTGTGTGTAAATGTGTTTTATAAATTAAAATTACTTTATTACTTACAAATAATTGTATTTGCTGCATGCTCGTTTTCTACAGTGTTTTAACAAAAGTATCTTTGCTGCTCACTGTGTTTCTGACAGTTGTTAAAATAACTGTGGCATCAGTAGCTCTTAACGTGGCACTTTAGCGTCTTCAGCGGGACAGTTAATAAACTGAGCTTGAGTGAAGCGCGTTTGGCTCTAGATAAAACTATTAGAGGTTGTACCAGTGAAGTCACTACCGTAGTGGCGAAAGATCATTACGCTAAATGACCCTGAACGCTTGTTGTGAACCACTCTATTGTTTTATTGCGATGCTCATAAACTGTAGAAACAATACAATGGCACAGTTAAAATACCACTGCTCTAGAATATAGAAATGACCTGGGAGCCATACACAATGTTTTATCAGTTACTTTGTGTATTTTTGCAACAGTCACAAAAAAAATCCAAACAAAGCCACAGGAGAATTAACCGAGCAAGAATCGGTTTTTCATGACTGTTATGTCATGAACATGAAGTATGTTCAATATTCTATGAATATGTGTAATATGAATGAAATCCAGATGTACTACATTTATCATTACGTCAGGTCATTTTCATGTGATCTACTTTCATTCTGTTGATTTCCAACCTTTCACAACTTCTCTCATATGGCATAATGGGATAGTAAGGTGTCCATTAGATGCACCATTCTGACCTGAAGTAGTAGGTCATCCGGCTATGTTTTATGAATACTGTGAATTTGGACTTTGATGCTACTCTTTTCACATACAGCAGGGAAATAGGTATGTTTGAATACAGGGAGCCACTTGTTTAGACTTCACTTGTTGCTATTGTTTTAATGATGTAACCTTTAGAAAGTAATATCCACCAGAGATCAGCAGCCTTTCTGAACATGCAAACATGGAGTCATACAAACAGTGAAAACTCCCTGACTTTATCTCTGATTCATTAAATGGTGATTCGATTTTAAATTATTATTGTGAATCTTTTTCTTGTCCAATTTGTGACCCTTTTAGTCAGTTTGGAGCCCTAATAATTTCAACTATTTTCTACTAATTTCAAATCCAGTGATATTCAATTGATGTTTCAGGATGTTTCATAACAGTAACAGCATTTTGATGTGCTGCACTATTTACTTTCTTCCTGTCACTGATCTGAAGGGATTATGGGTTCAGCTCGTTATGCCTCTCCTATGAGGCCACTCAAATGATTTATGCCACACTGGATCTCTCAATGTTGTTGTGGCCTCTCCAGATGCTACAAAACCCAGTCAGACCAATGGCAAATCCAAACTGACACCCGAGTCGCCGACATCTCCCTGAGCCTGTCATTCCCAAAGACACGCTTGTATTGTCATTTCTGACATGCTCCCCTGTCAGCCGTCCCACACTAACACTACGGCTAATGGAAAGAGACTCAAGCACATCTGCAAGAGGACAGGGAGAAGCCTTTTTCCAGATTAAATCAATGCTTATGATGTACATACTGATTTACTCCATAATAAAGTATAAGTCTAGGCTTCAAGGTCCTTTTGATTTACCAGTAAGCTTAGCAATTTTGTGATTTATACAAAACCTAATTGTTTCGTTTTAATTCTTATTATTTTATCATTTATAATTATTATTATTATTTCATTTTTTTCATTAAGGCTTTTTGTCATCTATATTTTTCATCTCAAAGTAAAATGTTATGCAAGTAAAATTAATATTTTCTGAAACATTTCAGAGGAATGTTGATGTGTTTTTGATGTTGTTTTGTTAGAAAAAAAATGTGGAGTTATGACTGTTTTATAAGCGTATGTTCCACCGGGTCCAAACGGACCAAGGAGTGCAATAGGTGTGTACAGTTTTTTTTAAATGTATTACACGGGTTTAAAAAAAAAGTGTAAGCAAGTGTAAGCTTTTCCAAGTAAACTCAGTTGTAATGTATCATTCTTTTATTAAAACATACCAATAGCATAGTTTCTGCGTAAAATCATACATCAACATGGTATTTATTTAAAAATAAGAAGCGTTTATAATCTTTATTTAGTGTTAGTGTCTGCGATTTATTATAATTATTTTATTTTTAATTTGACAAAGGTTTCTTATCTGAAACAAGTCATTTTTAAATGAACCTTTATTCAGACAATAATAATGTTCCATAATTAAAGACATTAATAATGCTACAAAATATTTATATTTCAAATACATTTTCTCATTCACATCTTTCCATTCATCAAAGAATCCTGAAAAATCCTTCTATCTTCTAGGACACAGGACACATCTATTGTCTGCTGTAATAGCAGCATCTGTGTGCTGATGACAGACAATGACACCCTCCGGTATGTGTCAAAGGAGTCACATCTTCTGCTGTGGATGAGGAGGTCTGAGGTCACTATTGAACGCACCTAACAGTGAATGTCAGCTTATGATCTTGAGAGAAATGAATATAGCACTGTGAGAATTTATTTGACCTGTGTGAGCTGAAATGGGATTGTAAATCAAAATGTCTATGACAGTAACATTGGAGCACTTCTGTTTCAGAAGTATATTTAGAGATTCACTCCTTCTTTCTTTGCATTGCATCATAGGTTTGACTCTCATTCAGCCTGACGTACAGCTCTTCCACTCGTGTGCACAAATACATTTGCTTCTTTATCTAGGCCGCCTCATTAATAAGGCAGCTATACTAACCATAATAGGTTCAAATGGCCAACACTGGACTTTAATTAACATTTTACATCACACTGGTAATTCTCATTCTTTTCCTCATTGTTTCCATTTCGATGGCAGTTGTTTTAACTGAGTGAGCAGTTTAATGGATTCCTGCAGGGTGTTCCATTATTTGTGAGGAGTATAAGGCACTGAGTTTATAACGAATAGTGGCATTTTCAGTGAGCAGGAATTCTGTGTATTCTCATTCTTTACAACAGCCTGGGGAATCAAAGCCTTTTCTTGTACACTCTGATGTTCATATTGAAAACACTGCATAATTCACTTTTTACTGGAGTAGTTCACCCATAAATCTAAATTATATCATCATTGGTTGATGAAATAAAATAGTAAGCCGACAGTATCATATTTGATGCACAAATTTCTAAGGCCTCTAAATTACCAAAATGATCAACTATGCTGAAAAAACATTGTTGTCTGCTTGATACCGTTTTTTTTAGTAAGTACAAGTCTTTTTAGTATAACAATGAAAATGTGTCCCATAAGAATAACTTTTATATTGTTGTTAATATTTCAAGATCAATACACATTTAGGTTTACTTATGTAAAATAAGGGTTAATCACCCTTGAGTTGTTGCAAATCTGTCTATTTCATCCACAAAACTGTTCATTTTATTTTAGGGGGTGTTTCCCTGCATTAGCCCTGCTGTTTTATGGTTGAAAGCACTCTGATATGCTCAGACCTGGAGAGAATTGACAGAAAGAGGATTCTGATCAATTTAAGGGAACTCTCTATGTTTATAGCCTTATCTTCATCATCTTGTCAGGCTGCCTAATCCTTTCAGACAGGCTATCATTGCACCGTCAGACTACTTCTGAGACTATTATATCACATTTCAGGGTTAAAGTGGTATTTATAGCTTTATCGATACTAAGACACATGGCAGAATGCAGACAATTGTAATTGATACCCACTATGAGACATGCGTCTGATTTAGCCAGTGGTTGTGCTAGCAGAACTCCCACAAATAGCAGTGTTTTCTAATGACAGCCTTAAGGAAATGTGTTTTTTTATTTTTTATTATTATTCTGTGTGTTAGCTTTGATGCATCGTGTTCTCCTAAAAGTGGACTGCAATTAAAATGTCATTTTATTTAAAATGCCTCCAGAAATTCATGGTCTGGCTGTGTTTTCTGTTGCACTAATTATGGTACACTGTAAAAAAAAAAAAAAATGCATTGAGTAACACTTTAGATTAAAGCGATTTTAAAGTGTATCTTTCATAATTATAGTGAACCTATAAAGTACTTGCATGTAAGTATAAGGGAACAATATGAAATAGTTTGGCAAATAAAGGGGTAGCAACCAGGATAATTAAAAAAATATTTATACTGTAAGTATTATAGAACTATGGGGTACTTATTCTACAATTATGCTACAACAATCTTACATTTGGGAGAAATTAAGCAAGATCATACACTGCGTACATTTTGTAATAATGGTGTACCAATACATCCTGTATAGGCTATTTAAAAATTACAGGGTACATATCTATGAATTTATACATAATCTTTTTAACAAAAGTGCACTGAAAACTAAAATTAGTTCAACTTTTGCTTAAATATTGGGGAAAGATACTCTTGTTTCTATAGTGGTGCTTGTTACCCTCTTGTTCCATGTAGTTACAGGGTAAGTACAATAAACATCTTCAGTCCTTCGTTACAGTCTTAATTTGCATCGACTCATTTGCTTACGGTGACCTTGATATGTTGGGATTGTTTCTCTAACAATCACCCTGGGAAATGTGTGGGTCGGCATGGGGATGGCACATATTTAACATATTACCATATTACCTTTATCAAAGGGTAAAATACACCTACAAGCCCATTCAGTCAAATCAAATCAACATAAGATGTCCAAATCTTAAGGGGTTAGAAAACACGACCCTGAGGAACACACTTACATAAAGCTTGAATCTATTTTTGTCCTAGTGTCTTCACCCCCTTCATTATCTTCCTCATGCTTGTGGCCAAAGGCTTTTAATGCATAATGTAAGCTTAATGCAAAGGCTTTTAATGTGTGGCCTTTATTCAGGAGCTAGTTTGGGGTCATAGCACAAGAAAACTACACATTTTTGCTAGCCTTGAAAAGAGAAAGAAAGAAAGAAGGAAAGAAAAAAACGCAGAGACATATTTAGACATTATATAATACCAATAGAGTACAACAGTGACCACATACTGTTTCAGTAGCAAGTATCTTTACTAGTACTTTTTTCATAGAAATGTCCACCAATTATTTCAGTAAAGACTATTTGTATATACACATGCATTACATTGCATATACATATATATCTCTTATGGGGAATGTAGTTATAAACACATTATACATTTATTTATATATACAGTATATAAGATGTAAATTGCATCGCCCATAAGATATAGCCTACATTACTTATGGGTAAAGTAGTTCACCTATTAAAGCCATTTTATTGTCATCCATTGTTGTTGTTTTTAAACCATATGAAGAAAATTAATGGAATTTTACTTCCCAAAGCCGCACTGTACCAGAGAGAGTTTCCTTTAATGAACAGAATACAGAATAAAAAAAAAACTAAAAAAAAACGGCAAGACAAAAAGAGGATTATTAAAACTACCATGTCTCCACTTTTTTTCAACAGAAGTTTTGTGCTGAAATTGCCAACACTGGGAGAATAGATTCGGAGAAAAGAGCAGACCATATTAAAGTAATGTCTCACACTGCTAATAAAAGTCCTAGCTGTTTTGTGATAAACCAACATAATTTGGTCTTTTTAGTTCACTTATTCTCGTCATTTAATAAAACTGCTAATATTTGTGGGAAACAATTTTTCACAGCTGCATGCATAATAGATTGTAATGTTAAGCTTTTGTGTAACATCATTCATCAGGTTAGTGCACTACACATACAATTCTCTATTGCTGTTGTATATCATTGGCTTAATGTATGATGGAAACCACCCCTGTCTTTCCATTGGTACAGTCTAATCGTATTGGTCTGCCCAGAGCTGACACCTCTGATTTTTCCCATGTGGATGTGGGAGGAGGATTATAAGCTCCGCTGGCTTTCACTAATGCACATGATTGATTGACATCTTAATGTCATTATCGGAATATTAAAGTTTTTATGCCATTGGATTTTCATTGAGAACGCTTAGCTACTCATGTGTTATGGGTGTAAATCTGACTCACACCACATTTGACCAATACATTAAAAGGAATCCCCTTTTCTGAGCTGTTTAGACAATATCAAATGACTATGTAGTACTTTATATTAATCTCCAACGCTTAATATTGGTAACGTAAAGGTAAGTAGTTTGTTAATAGCTTCTTTAATAAAAGTTGTAGAAATATCCCTCAGAAATATCTAAGGAATTAGAAACTAAACTAAAAGTATTTCAGATTTAAATTTAAAATATACAATGGTGTTTATCAAGAACAGTGTCCAAAAGTCTTACACTTACAGTTTTTGATATTGTTATCTGTGAACCAATTCATGTCATGTAAAAAAAAAAAAACTGACTTAAATTTTGTGGGTGTAAATATTTACATCCTATGGTGGCCGAGAGAGCTCAATGCGCTACCACTGAAGAAAACAGATGCAAATAGATAAAAACATCAAGACAACACATGTGGAGCAAATACTCACAAAACAACAAAAAACAGAAATGTGCTGCAAATACTTACAAAATGTCACGGTGTGGGTTTGTCTTGTCATGTTTAGTGGTTCCCTGTCTGTCTATTGGTCTTCCCAGGTGTTTCCCGTTAACCACGCCCCCTTGTTATCCTGTTTAGATCGTTTGCCCCGGTATTTAAGCCCTGTGTTTCAGTCCAGTCTTTGTGAGTTCTTGTATTGTTGTAATGCTGTATATGCACACTGTCCTGTTCCTGAGTCTGGTTACCTTGTCTTCATTAAAACACTGCTGCATGTGGATCCTGCTTTTGTCTCTGCTTCAGCTGCTACTTAACACAAAACAGCCAAATACAGAACCGCGCTACAAATAGTCACAACACACATACAATCAGGATTATAAAAACAAACAATAAAACTCACCTTTCAGGTAATTGACAACACCACTGACAAGTAGACATTGAACAATACGCATTTCCCAGCAGGGTTCGTAACTTATCGGGGTCCCCTTGAAACATTTCCATTGTGGTCTGTGCTATTTACAGCTCTTTCTGTTTTTGGTTGTGTTGTTAGTATTTGTAGCGCGTTTCTGTATTGGTTGTGTTGTGAGTATTTGTAGCGTGTTTCTGTATTTAGATGTATTGTGAATATTTGCAGTGCGCTTCAGTATTTGGTGGCATTGTGAGTATTTGCAGCACGTTTCTGTATTTGGTTGTGTTGTGAGTATTTGCAGTATATTTCTCTATTTGGTTGCATTGTGAGTATTTGTAGCGAGTTTCTGTATTTGGTTGTGTTGTGAGTATTTGTAGGGCGTTTCTGTATTTATATGCATTGAGTATTTGCAGCGCGTTTCTGTATTTGGTTGCGTTGTGCATTTTTACAGCACATTTCTGTATTTGGTTGTGTTGTGAGTATTTACAGCGTGTTTCTGTATTTGGTTGTGTTGTGAATATTTACAGCGCGTTTCTGTATTTGGTTGTGTTGTATTTACAGCGTGTTTCTGTATTTGGTTGTGTTGTGAATATTTACAGCGCGTTTCTGTATTTGGTTGCGTTGTGAGTATTTGTAGCACATTTCTGTATTTGGTTGCATTGTGAGTATTTACAACACGTTTCTGTATTTGGTTGTGAGTATTTACAGCGCGTTTCTGTATTTGGTTGTGTTGTGAATATTTACAACACGTTTCTGTATTTGGTTGTGTTGTGAGTATTTACAGCGCGTTTCTGTATTTGGTTGTGTTGTGAATATTTACAACGCGTTTCTGTATTTGGTTGTGTTGTGAGTATTTACAGCGCATTTCTGTATTTGGTTGTGTTGTGAATATTTACAGCGTGTTTCTGTATTTGGTTGTGTTGTGAGTTTTTACTGCGCATTCCTGTATTTGGTTGCATTGTGAGTATTTGCAGCACATTTCTGTATTTGGTTGCATTGTGAGTATTTACAACACGTTTCTGTTTGCATGTTATCTTCAGTTGCAGCACGTTGAGCTTTTTGCTATTTGCAGCGCATTTCTGTATGTGGTTGCATTGTGAGTATTTAAAGCACACATGTTGTCAAACTGATGATGAGGTTTCCTTAATTTGCTGGTGTTTTTTCTATTAGCTTGTGTTTTCTTCAGCTGCAGTGAGCTCTCTCAGCCACTCATCCACAATCATCCGGAAATATTTTAAAACAGCATTTTCATTTCAAAACACTCTCCATCCACACTAGCGTTTTTTAAAAGTTGCTCGCCCACATTGAATCTGAAAACGTATATGCGTAAAAAAAGCTCACTGAGACCATACAGAACAATTTTCTCTCACTATTTCTTGCATATTTTATTAGCAAAATTTCCCAACACTTACTGATGTGTAGAGGTCGCATTTAACATCGTAATTTATGTATGATCTAAAACACAACTGTCAACATGTTTTGCTTTAGCCTAGGACAGCAATTGATAGTTACAATGCTGTCATCTATGCAGAAATGTGATATGTAAAATGTTTTTATCTTTGAAAGAATATCAAAGTGAATAGCAGGCACAAGATATATATGGGTACAATATGTGTCACATGACTAAACGTGTCATTTTAGAATACCGTTTTCACAGTCCACACACTACAACGCAAAAAATGAACTTCCAAATTTATCGTCTTCACAAACCACAAAAATGCTGTCTCAGACAAAGGACCAAAATGTAGAGAAAAAGATTACAATTCATCAGATTAATGGGGATGTAGCCCACAACTGACCCATATTCAACAGTATTGCTCAATCACAAACCCATTTGCTCTCCAAGATTACAGTATCCTTTCCAAGACATTAAACACCCACTGGATGTTACTCTGTTGTTCAAAAGAAGCAGCTGAAGCTTCTGAAAGCACAAGTCAGTGATCTTCATGTGAGCGTCCAGCCATTTGTGTGCAGTGCCGTTTTAACAAAATCATGAGGATATGATGAAGTGGGCGAGCGCAAGGGCAGCTCGTGGCTGCTGTGTTTTGTTGTTTGCTCGTTGCTTGGTTACCTGTAGAACATCATGCAGTGTCATTCCCTGTGTCTCTCTCCTACTCAAACCTACAGAATGCTCTTCAACAGCCTTGAAAGCAGTCAAAAGAAAAACTTCCTCTAAAGTCATGGCAACAGATGCACCTACAGAGCATAATGCTGTCACAAAGTCAATTAGTATTTTTGGAGATTTCAATTCAACTTGTGGTAAACAATGTATCTTTTTACTTATTTGTCTTTCTCACATTTTGTTTTAGCTTTTCATAGCACTGCCCTTAATGATACATCATTAATGATAATGATACATCATTTGAATTTTCCGCTAATCATCGGTAATACAATTGTCAAAAGTAAATGGGGTCTGAATTAAAGTTGAAACACTGACAAGAATCACGTGAAAGTACCTTAACCTTCCTAATGCATTTAAAAACTGCTGATACTTTTTGCATTCCTGGGTCAGTTTTGAGAGCTTATAAGCCATAACTTTTAACTAAAACATATTGAAAATGATCAATAACTTCTCATTAATGAGTGAATGTGCAAAAAAATCTAAGTTTTGGATAGACGTTTCAGTGTTATTACTAAATGTATAAATTCTGTGACATTTCAATTTTTACATGAACTACAGCAAAACCACTAACTCAAGATGTGAAGAATGGGCAGGTCTAAATTATGTTTTTTTTTTTTTTGCGGCAATCAACATTATTTTACAAATGCTGTAATTTGAGCTTAACCTGTATTGAAGCCAAACTGTTTCTTTAATGGTTGCGCTCATATGTTTTTGCAGTGTAAAAGCAGTGCTTACAGTAGGCCTTCTGATGAGAAGTGTAGCAGCCAGTAATTCTGAGGGTAGGCAAGCAGTCGTCATAAATGTAAGCAAATGATTTGTTTTTTTCTTCCTCTTCAACAGCCTGATACCCACTGGCTTTGGGGCGGCCAGGGCTTTACACATTAAGACATAAAATGCTCACCGCTTGTATTGCTCTGACAGAAATGTGAAGTAAGTCTGAGGGAGTCCTTTGATCCTGGACGGAGGCGTTTACAGCTGTTCAGCATGGATAATGTATTCTCTCAGAATGGCACATTAAATAACACTGATCGAAGCTCTAGGCTTTTAAAGTTTTATACCCGGGTTAACGGAGACTTGGTTAAGATGTCAAAAGATTACTTTAGTGCAGTTGTTTTATTAACCCTACAAAAGCATAGGCGAGATGTTACAGTTTTCTGGTGGTGCAGGCAATTGCACCTGATATTTTGTGAGTTATTTGGCTGATGTAAAAAGTCTATGATAATCAATCAGATTGATTAATGGTTTGATTGATTGACTGCTGAGAACTTAGTGACTGGCTGGAAGATTGAATGAAATATTATTAATGAGCTACCAATTCACGGATGTTAACAAACTGAACCTCATTATAAAGTGTTACAGACAGACAGACAGACAGACAGACAGACAGACGAAAGACATATGCAGGCAGGCGGATGGCAGACGGACAGACGGACGGATGGATAGATAGACAGATGGATAGATAGATAGTACTAACTGTAATGTGGTCAATAAACCTGCAACTTCTAGCTGTGTAGTGTAAATGGTGTGCTATGAGTGGACAGCAATGGTGTTTTTGTGTTCTTTGAGGGAAGTCAAGCTCTTTCTCCAAACAAAAGCTGAGGTTTCTTGATGTAAATGATTTTGACCTATTTCTCAGCACTAGATAGAGAGCGGTCCAGACAGGAGCAGTGTGACTCAGTCCACTACGCCTCACACTCCTACAATCCTACACTGAAGTGTGCTGGCATAGAGGAATGCTGGGACACAACAGCAGACACATCAGGCTAAATGAACAATGGCAAGATGAAAAATACAGCCTGTGGACTTCCTTCTGTCTGTGTGTGTGTGTGTGTGTGTGCATGTACTAGGCAGACGCTGACAGGAAATCAGTACCTTGCTGCAGCTCACCTGGGAGCACTTCAATCAAACTCTCTCTGCATAGACTTCATTTATTAAACATCTTCTATCTCTCTCTGGATCCATTAAGAATGACAAGAGTAAAAGCAGCAGTGAAATCCTGAAGAACACGCTGAGCACTTTTATTCTTTCCATGAGCAAATAAAATCACCATCACCATGTTCTAACACCATTTAATACTATTTAATAACCTTTTCTTTTCTTTTTGTTATCAGAACAGTTGTATCACCTAACCCTTTTTGAATTTATTCCATAAAAAAAGTCTAAATGAATTTTAATACAGAAATTCAAAACATACACATCAGAGAAGACATACAGTTGTTGTATGGGTGAATATTTTTTAATGTATGGTGTATAATTGCTATAATATGTTGCTTATATTTATTATGCAATCATATACATCACTGTTAACTATCTACTGGCAAAAAGTAGTCAAACCCTGAAATCCTAGAATCATATCTGGTTCTGCATTGTATTTTGCAATATCAGGCCAAAAACTAACCCTCATATAGTTTTATTCATTTATCAAATGTAGCAGTGTAAAAAGTCAGATTTTTCACAGTAGATTTGTTTTGCTTTAATTTCTCTCTTGAACAGCCACACTTTCACCCTCGCTCTACCTTAACAGCGTCAATCCCACTTCACACTTAAAACCTCTCGTATTATACAAAATGGCTACAAAAGAGCTCTGAATGAGGCTACATTAGATGGAGCATGGCGTAGTAAGAGACGCAGGTGTTGCCACACAAAGACTGAGACGTGAACTAAGGCTGGTGTGAATGAGTCTTTACAACAACCCATATGGCAAACCAAGCACATCGTCTTCCACTCAATAGTGCTCACTCCGCTTCCAGCACGAGTCTCTGTTGTTTCTACATCCCTACAATCTGTCATTGCAATTACTCACAAATGAAGCCATTACAAGAACACAAACCAAGATAGATGGAGTGTGTGAAGGGGTATCTGGGGGCAATCATTCATGTGCTCATTGGGGAATGACGCAGTCAATAAGTGGATCCAATTAATCGGCATTAAATCACACTGCCAGATGACTGCCATCAGAGTGATGACTATTAAGCATCCTTTGCTCTCTATCTCCCTTTCTCTGGGGATCATCTCATGACAGTCTTTAGGTCAGCACCTGCTCACTCATTCCTGCGTCTCACCTCTTGGTCTTTTAACAAATTTCTTCTCTTTATATGGAAAGAAGAAATGTCTGGCCACAAGCACTAGTACACAGAGAAACTTCACGGTCTTAGATAAGGCCTAAACACAAGAGCATTCTGCGAACTCTGGCACTGGTGAGAAGTTTGTTTGGCTTTGCTGAAAATTAAACATCCTTTTCTGAACATTTGAGCATTCACAGCCCTGGTGAGAAAGAAGTGTATTGAATATGCACTTGTGTATACAAACCTTAAGTATATATATATTTTTTTAAATGGTACATTTTTAATAACAAAAAGTTATTTTTATAGTTAGTTCTTAGCGTCTTATCTTAATCATCCAAATTGCTACGATTAGATTGGCATTTTTTTTATACCCTTCAGGGGCTTTCACACTGGCAGTTTAGTTTTGAACGTCGCACGGTTCGCATGAAAAATCGCTAATGTGAACACTGTCATGGGACCCGGGTGCGCACTGGGGTATAGAACCCGAGACTATCTGAAGGAGGTGGTCTGAATTCGGTTGCTCCCGAACCGTGCCACGGTTCGCGTGAATGTGAAAGCAACACAGACTTGGGTGCGCACTTGTTCAGGAAGTATCTTGCGCATGCGTTTTAGCTTATTGTGATGTATTCAGTTAAAAAAAAAAACTTGTAAGGGATGAAAGTGTTGATGAATTACCTTGGATTCAAGCAAGAGTGAGCCGGCAGTGTATTCGCGCATTGCGCGTGCATGCCGGCAACACATTTGGAAATCCACTGTCTCCTCAAAATAGTCTGTTTGCAAGCAGCAGAAGCCCACTTTGTGTGACACGTGCACAGTAAACCTGTATTGTTCACTCAGCTTTGCATAATAACAGCGAATTAAGAAAAAACACAATATTGACCCGAGTTCTGTTTTCTATCATGCGCCGTGCACGTTTGCGATGGCGTAATATGCACGCAAACGCAACAGGGTTCGATAGAATCAAGTTGAGGGTGAAACCCGACCAACGCTGCGAGGGGCGCCGGGAACAATCGCGCTCGGGCTCGGACCGCAGCAAACGAGCCCAGCGTAAAAGCCCCTTATCGAGTCCACTTGAACAGATGATCTCAAGCATTAGGCAAAATAGGGTCTCAGGATGACAAAATACACATATTCATATTTTTAAAGCCTAATATTAAAACTTATATTTCTAGACCTGAAAAATTGATGTAAAGTAAAGGTGTGGTACGTAATATTGACAGCTCGTGGTTGAAATGGGTACTGCAGTCCAAATTCAAAATATTGGAGAGAGTTGTTTCCTCCACCCCATCCTGCTCAGACTCAACACTCATGCGGGTTGCCAGATTGAAGACACAACATGAACGAGCGTAATTGACAATGTCAATTGACACTGTTAATTGATGAGTTACTGTAATTTATACGTGTTTTAAAATGCCTCTGTTCATAGAACTTTTTAGATGGATGCCAAGCTTTTTAGGTTGGATAGAATCTGCAATCTCTGATCCAGTTCATTTGCTGGCTTCCATGGCTGCAATACGCTGTGTTTTCCATCAACTGGTAACCCAGTGTTTAGATTTACGCTTTAGTACAGTAAAAAAAGAGGTTTTTTACATACAGCACCTTTAATAAAATCTTAAAATGTCATACATTTTTATTATTCCAGGCTCTAAGATATTTCATGCAGAAACTGTTTATTATATTACATTTATTATAAAATAAGTAAAAACTTTATTATTTTTGTTATTTTCATATAAACTTTTGAAAATAAGTTTTGAAAACAAAACTAGGGCTATGGAGTCTTTGGATTTTATAGTGGACAAGGAGAGGCGGAGTCAAAAGGTTGAGAATCACTGCAATAAAAGAAAAAGTATTCTCTAGCCTTGTATCATCAATGTATTCTTTAAGCCTCTGTATTTCTTAACTCAAAACCGTCTTGTCTACTTCAAGACTCAGTATTCATTTAGAAGAAAGTAAGGAGGTTTGGTCTCAGGTCAGTGCATCTGGACAGCAGCAGCAAAGACTGAAGCTCCTCACAGGAGAAATAACAGTCTGAAGAAAGAGAGAGGGGGGGGGGGGGATTCTCTGTGTGTGAGAGAGTTCTCTCTCTCTCTCTGTGTGTGTGTGTGTGTGTGTGTGTGTGTGTGTGTGTGTGTGTGTGTGTGTGTGTGTGTGTCGATCAGGTCTCTAGCCCAATAAAGGAGCCGTAGCTTTCCACATTCTCAGCCCACAGGGAAGCTTAAAGAGCCAGTGAAATTGATGGAACGACAACAGAATATAAGAAATTGGGACAAAGGATAAGAGAGATATTAAAATGCCTGGAATTTCTGGAATCTGGTAAATGAGGGATAGACAGAGGTCTCATCTTCCCAGAAACACTAAACCAGCACAGTCATGAGATATTAATGAATACATGATTCTTACAGTTTGCTGGACTGTAGAAATGTCACTACTATACCAACGATCAAACTAAAAGTAAAAAATATGTAAATAAACACTTTACAAACTGACCACTAAATGTCCATATTAAACATTTAAATCAATTTAAAAAACAACACACGCACACACACATTGATTGATTACACTAAATTGTTTGTTTTAAAAATCCTATAAAATAAAAATGGGAGTTTTGTGTTTGCGATTCGCTACTCTATACTGTAAGTTAACAAACATCTCTTAGCAGACAATTTATAGCCTTTCTCTTATGATGACTCATCTTGCAATCAGAGGCATGCACATTTTTATTATTATTAATTGCAGTTTCTTTGTTATTTAAGGTACATTTAGTAGTTTTTTAGCTAGTTTTTCCATGTACACTGTTACGCTGCACAGCCCTGTGAACTGAGTTTTAGAGAACCGTACACAATAATTAATTCCCTTATCTATCCAACCAAACAGATGCAGCTTGGGCATCACCACTCAAGATTTTCTCGCCCAATCTTTCCACCTAACATATGCTGGAGTGATGTGTATAGTCGTTCTTTTTTATCCAGTCTTTCTGGCCTCTAACTTTTTCTATTTCTTAAGTAGAACAGATACTGATTATCTCGTTGTCTCCGCTGGTAAAGCAAGATGTGTGTTTCAATGTCTAATTTCCACATAACAGCACAGTGAGATGATTCTTTCTGACATTTAGTGAAACAACACGGGTCATGTCATTTCATCATGGCGAAATATAAGGAGGCCGACGCATCGACCCTGCATTAAAAAAAAAAAAAATTTATATAGAAAACTATGAGTACAGTCTTCATCTCAAATGAGTTTACACCATTCAGATCACTCTTCACAAAAACACGTTTCTTAACGTGTAGCCCCAAACTACTGAATGCACCTTTAATAGGCCTATATATAAATAAATAATATTAAACATTAATGAATAAAAAAAAGGGTAGTCAGCTATTCAATTATTAATCATTAGACCCGTCAGCCAGATTTACAGTAAATGCTATAGCACACGTCACAGGGCCATATGAACAGGGCCAGACCCAGTTTTAGGAAATGTGGGCTAGTTATGTCCTGTCAGGAGAAAACCTCTTTATCTGTGAATATGCTGATCGCTGATTCAGTTCAAGCTGAGTAGAGATCTGAAAATCACAGCTGGACAGCCCTGACAACCCCCCGTTGTCCTGTCCGGACCAGCATGCTCTTGGGAAAGCTCACAGTGTACAGTTTGCGTTTTCAGAATCTTGCCTCATGGTTGTAGCTCAGTACGAGCTGAAAAATTTGTAAAAGGAAAAAAAAAAACCTTGTGATTTAATCTGAACCTTTGTTTTATATCCTTTGAAGCAATCTCTGAGACCAGTTTGACACTTTTTATGACCTTGTTATGCGTTTAATATAACTCTTTTGAAATGCTAGTTTACATCCCTAAACTCTAATATCCTGCATGGTTTACTAACATTATCACCTCTTTCTTCTTGTCCTCCAATCAAAGCGGAGATGGAGCATGCTCAGAGAGTACCGGAGGCGGAGCCTGTCCAGCCACAGGTAAAACTAAAGGACAGGCAAAAGTTCTTTGAAGAGGCTTTTCAGCAGGACATGGAACACTACCTGTCCACAGGATACCTACAGATTGCGGAGAGAAGAGGTGAGCTATGCCCATGTCCTCGGCTCAAACCTAAACTAGATCAAAATGTGCCAGACACTAATACAAGCAGATGCTGTTAAACAAAATGCTCATGTAAATATGCTCTATCCCTTAACAGACCTTTTTATATCCCCGGGAAATGTCTCTTTAGATGATCTGGTACAAAAAACGTAGCAGTCATTATTACAAATAAGAGTGCCAGCTCCACAGCACCCAACATATTCAATTGGGAAAGCTGTTCCCAGCCCTGAAGTGTTGATTTCATCTTCCACTCTGGCAATTTGTCTAAAATGACTCAGGAGACACATGGTGCATGGTAGGGATGGCTCGATACCACAATTTTGGCTTTGGTACAATACCAGAAGATAATACCTCGGTATCGATACTAAATCGATACACAGTCGAAAAAAAAGTCTCAATTTAAGTGAATTGAAACAATTTTATTAAAGACTGCTTCAAACTGTCCACTACCATATGTGCAAAGAAAAGTAGCATATATATATAAAAAATATTTAAAAAACGTATCAATGTAAAAAAATAAATCAATAAAATCAATAAATAAAAAATAAATCCAATCAAGGAACATAGTAGGTAACATTTTGATTTTGAAAAAAAAAACTGAAATTATACAATTAAAATAGGTTAATTATCTATAATAATAGATTAACATATAATAATAATAATAATAATAGAATAATTAAATTACGTAAACCAGCTGTCATGCATCAACAGAGAATTATCAACATTTATAGCATTTATTCATCTTGGTTTGGTTACTGTTTGTATTTGGGTTCAGATTATGCATATAATACATTGCATAAACATAATAATACATGTTTAGCATGTTAACTTTAATTACATTTTTTAGGTCATTTTGTTACTGATTGATCTAGATTAATAAATGCTATATTGTTAGGCCAGGTTACCTAATTAATGAATGTTGACAAATGTAGCTTAATTGTAATATTAGTAATATTAATCTCTCTCTCTCTCTCTCTCTCTCTCTCTCTCTCTCTCTCTCTCTCTCTCTCTCTGCAACAGTGGCAGTAATTTGCCATTCGTTTTACTATCACTTGTATTCTTTATTCATTTAAATTAAATTAATATATTTGTTTGAAAGTCCAAAAATTATGAGACCTAAACTAAATAGGTTCTAGTGTCACGCAAGAAGATTACAGCTTTCGTCTTTACCGTATCATATTTTATTTATAAGCTCTTATGTATGTGCGCTTTTCAGTGTTCGATAAGTCTAAATTAAATCAGTTGAATGATGAACTCACCTGTCGATCTCTGAACACTTTGAACAAGTCAGGATGAGCAACTGACGAGCGCTTCGGCAGTTTTGATGTGTTGCCTCCCATGGCAACACTTTATTTAAAGCAACGTTTGCAGAATGGTGCATTGAGGTCTGTTTCTTTACTTTTCTCATTACTTTTGTAGGCAAAGTAATGCCTTATTTCACTCATACTGCTCTCTTAATTTATTGATTTCGGGCATGTAGAAATTCGAATGAGCTTCGTTTGATCCATCGTGTTCCGTCGTCAGTGTTTGCTGGTTTCGCGTGACCCGCGTCAGTTTAGGTAGCGCACTGCCGCCTAGTGGATAATTACGAAACAGCAGCGCATCAAATACCGAATTTAACAAAATTATGATATTGTACCATTTGAAATATATTAAATACCGGTATTTTGGCAGTACCGGTATACCGCGCATCCCTAGTGCATGGTAATGTACAAAAGCAGCAGAAGGGAGTTGGAAAAAAAAGTCCAATAGGTAATGCTAATAATGGCAGATAAACTATACTGAAACAGCAAATGGAAGGATAGAGAGGCGGGGATAGGATCAGCCAGTGGGTCATTTAGACTAGAGGGCAGGGCTAGCAAAAGCCATCCCTTCCTTAGGTGTGTTTGACTTCATACAGACTTATTATTTTGTCCGACTTGAGACAGCACTGACATCGTCACTGAGATGTATGCCATCAAAAAGTACCACAGAAATTATTTGAAAGTCTTGGACTGGTTCAGATTCTGCAGTTTCTCCAGAGTGGCCACACAAATCTTGGCCAGATTTACTGATGACAATAATGACATTGGTTTCATGTTTATTCTGACACCTTCTGTTCCGTTACTGCTCACAAATCTGTATTTTTATACCAGCAAAAACGTATATATAAATATAGACGCCACTTTATTAGTATTGAAATCATACAGATCATACAATCATTGAAATCTTGACCTTCTTGTGCATACCTATTGGATGAAATGTGATTCTGGTTTCTATATGTAAAATTCAAACATATGTTAACCTGACAAATATTAGATCTAATCCATTTTGTCTGTGATACAGTACGCACATACTGGGTAAGCGTCACAATGGGAAACAGAAAGTCATCCCCGACGGCAAGAGGCAAATCTTTGTAGCAGAAGTTAAACACACCTATTGAGAAAGTAGGTCTAACATCAGACATTGGGTCATAAAGAAGGCGAGGCTACGATCAGGCATTTGGTCATTAAGAAGGCATGGCTAAGATCACCCAGCAGATTATTAAGAGGGCAGGGCTAGGATAGTTAATTAGGTCATTAAGGAGGCTGGGCTAGAATCAGTAGATCACTAGGCCAGTGTTTCCCAACCCTGTTCCTGGAGGCACACCAACGCTACACATTTTCCAACTTCCTGAATCAGCTCATCAGCTCATTAGTAAAGACTCCAAGACCAGAAATATATGGGTCAGATTAGGGAGCCACCAAAAATGTGAACTGTTGGTGTGCCTCCAGGAGCAGGGTTGGGAAACACTGACTTAGGCTACGTTTAAACGACAACGATATGCTTACGTTTTTCCTTGGAGTTTTCCCGCATACAGATGACACCATTGTCAAAATGATCCCCTTCCACATGGATTTGAGAAAATGACTCAAAACCCTGTATTCTGCTGCCAGGCCATTAGATGGCGATGAAACACTATAGACTGAACATGTAAATTACGCTTGTGCATGACATCATTGCCTTCAGAGAGAGACTGTTTTTGAAAACTTGCAGTTTGAAACTAGTTTCCAAACGTTTGCGTTTTCAGGCCACCAAAACGTCGTTGTCATGTAAATGAACAGTCAAAATGCATTCAAAGTTTTATATTTTTAGTTGAAAACGGTGTCGTGTAAACAGCCCCTCAAATGGCAGAAAGAATCTACTATCAGGTCATAAAGAAGGTAAGGTAATAAAGACAAGCTAACGGATCAAAAAGAAGGTGGGGCTAGGATCGCCCAGCGGGTCATAAAGAAGGCAGGCTATAATTGGCCATCAGGTCATTGAAAAGAAGGACTAGGATCAGCCAGTGGTTCATAAAGGATAATCCCTAGGGTCATAAAGAAAACGGGCTTAGAGAGGGGTACAAAACTTTACAAAAGTTTTGTTCCAAACCCTGCTCCAAAAGGCATACCTGAAGTTTTATAAATAAGCCTGAAGGACTTGATTAGCTGGATCAGGTGCGTTTAATTGCGTTTAATTGGGGTTGAAGCTAAACCTCCAGGAACTGAGTTGTGCACCCCTAGGATAGGATCAGCCAGTGGGTCATTAAGAAGGCGGGGATATTATTGGCCATCAGGTCATAAAGAAGGTAGGGATAGGAACAAGGCAGTAGGTACCTAATAAGGCACAGCTTGGATCATCCAGCAGGTAATAAAGAAGGTGAGGCTAGGATTGGCCAGTAGGTCATTAAGAAGGTAGGGATAGGATTGGCCATTGAGTCATTAGGAAGGTGGAGCTAAGATCAGACATCCAGTCATCAAAGGATCAGCCAGTGGGTTATTAAGAAGGCAGGGCTAAGAGCAGCAAGGTGAGAATATGTCAATCTTCTTTATTTTTAAAGGGTATTATTTTTTGAGTATGGACTGGAATTGACTGTTCGCAAAGACCCGCCCCCTTTAGTTACTGTTGCTATGTCCGACAAGCCTATGTCTCACGCCCCACCATGTTCTCGCGCAGTGAAAAATACATGGTGGAGCAGAGAAGACACTGATAACAGGCTGACAGACCAGGTTACTTTTGATATGAAACAAAGTCTAAACTTTCACATTTTTTTTTCTTTTTTTCTGAAATGTAAACAATACATACCGTTTTGTGGCTCTTTAATGTGTCTGACAGATCGCTGTGGAGTGTAGAGCCTCAGTTAAAGCTGCTCGTGAACCGATCATCTCTTCCTTCTTGTTAATTTATAGCATCATAAACATGAATGAACATAAGAAGGAATGTTGTTTTAACCGCGAAAATACGTCAGTACACACCGTTTTACAAGTTAAAATCCTCCAACGTTAATCTATTAACTCTCCTGACTGCTTTGTTGGACAAAAATGCTGGATTATGATTGGTCAGATCGCCTGTCAATCAAACTCCCTGCGAAGGGTCAATTGTGTTGGAATAGTGTTTTGGTGGAATTTCTGTCAAAGAGTGACCGACTCTGAGTGTATGAGTGTGCAGTTGTGTTTGTGTCTCAGTACTGTAAAAGGGGACCTAACATGTCTCTCTCTTTGTTGTCCATCTCCCTGTGCCGCTGCGCTCGTACACAACCTTGAGGTACGCAGTTCACCGCTCTGCTTACTGATGTCACGCTCACACACGCACATGTGATGGGCATGCCTCACGCCGCAGTCTGTGTTTGTGAAGCATGTGCTAATGACATCACAGAGTCGACATGACTGCAAGGTGACGAATCCAGGACATAGCTCAGTGCATCAAATGAGATCTGACATAACCAAATTTGCTGTTCTATTTGACAAGAGTTGACTCAAGAACTCTGTCCGCAGAAATGGGAACTCCTTGTAACATTCATCCTGGACTCAAATCCTTGATACATATTAATGAGTGAAGTGTGAGGTTCCAGTTATTGATGCTGTTGCTCTTCCTTTGGTTCACAGAGACAATAGGAAGCATGTCATCAATGGAGGTGAACGTGGACATGCTGGAGCAAATGGATCTGATGGATATGTCTGACCACGAGGCGTTGGACGTCTTTCTCAACTCTGGTGGCGAGGACAACAGCGTAGCCTCACCGATGCTAGGTATAAATACACAGTGATATTTCACAATCATCAATCTAGATTTACTCACTCTGTATGTGTTTTTGTCCTCTTTTGGTTTTCAAGTGGAGCCTGATTGAGTTCTATAGATCTAAACCACTCTTAGCTAATGACGAATATGGCTTCCTGGTATGGCGTACTTCCTTATGTTAAAAGAACTCTTTAGCTTAACTAATGCTGAGATGCCATTAAATTAGTGCTGAAACTCTCGAAAATTTGAGTGCGAAACGTGTGAATTTCGACCAAGAATTTCGGACTCTGTGTGCAAAGACCTTTAATGTGCTGTCAAATTTATCTATGAACTGCTACAATTACAGGGGCAAAATGCAGCCATGCTATCAGGAATCTACATAATTAGGAATTTTGCTTGAGGGACACATTTTTTCCACATTGTTTGTTTAACTTTTAACATGCAAATTTGCTGGATTTACCTGTATAAAGCTACTTGGTTTTGCAGCGACCACTGAATAAGCATGCATTGATATCCTAATGACAATGGACTTTGCCCACAAAATCTCTCTAATGTGACTGCTGTTATAATGGACAAAGTGGTAGGCAGCTTACTATGGAAGTAAAACAATGCCAAATGTTTTGGAAACAAAAAGCCTGTTGAATTGCTCTACCTGATAAAAATATGCATTGCATTAACCATGCTTGCATTTTAATGCATTGTATTTTTAGGTCTTGCATTTTTTTATTGGCTCAAATTCAACATGGTCGAATATTTAAGCTGTGAATATTTCAATTCAAAACATTTCAAAGACAATTTCATTGTTAAAAATTAAATAATCCATATTCACCTTTAATATTTCACTTCCAAAATATTCAAACTGTTTAAAAATACAACCTACGTATAATATTCAACAGGCAATTTTCGGTCCATTTATTTCGCTTTACAAATTCGCTTCCACAAATTCAGTGGTTCAAATTCGACAGTAAATTCAACATTGATATCCAGGAACTGCAGGAAAAGCAGATTACCGAGCATAATCGCCATCTGCTGTTAGTCACCTCACTAGCAGGGGGTGCAGGCGCGTGTTAATTTATTAACAGTTAATTAAATGCATTTTTTTTTTCAAGTAGTGCAATTCAGCAGGCTTTTTGTTTCAAAAACATTTGGCATTATTTTACTTCCTTAGCTTACAAGGTTTTGGAACAGATCTCCTGTCTCCCAGAATCCTGAATGTTGTCAGACCAATGTCTCACTTTTAAAGAGAAATTTGCATTCTAATCCCTTTTGTTCTTCCTGTCTAAATGATTCTTTCTCAGGTCCAGAAGTGGAGTCGTTCAACTCTGAGATCACTCTTCAGGTGCCCACACAGGCGGACCTGAGACACAAGCTCGCATCGCTGTCCTCCACCTGTACGGACTCAGCCAGCCAAGACACGGAGGCAGGGGAAGAGGAGGAGTACAACGATGATGATGATGATGATGATGAAGATGATGAGAGGGAACAAGCAGCCAACAGTGGCTCTCTGCTCGTCCAGCCAGATCTAGAAGAGGTCGAGGAGGATGCCAGGTTACTCGAAAGAGAACAAAACTGGCCAATCAAGAACTGTGAGAGCAGCAGCTCATCCTGAAAACACAGAGGATGAACGACAGACTGTAAGCGGAAGGGATGTAATTAGCGGCGTGCTGTTCATTGGCGTCAAAAGGAAGAGTACACATTTGTGTTTTATGACACCCTTTTGGTTTTTGTAAAGAAGTTCTTTGTCGTGTGCTGTGCAGTATAAGCCCGGTCCTGTGCCTGCCCTAACAAATCAATAAATCTCTTTTATTCTGCTGGGACGTTCACTGCATATAGCTGGTCTACTGTTTGCCCCTCTGTGCCATTGTTGTCAGTTACAGCAATATAAAAAATGCACACTACTACTAATCTAATCATATGGCTTTCACTCTACAAACTAGTTTAGTCAATTTGGTTTCTATATTGTAAATCCAGATCTGGAGTATTTACAGTTTTTAAAAAGGCTTTAGATAACAAATGTTCAAAAATGTATTCAAAACTGTTATGAGGTACATGCCTGTCTCGTGTATAAAATCAACAATGCTTTAGAGGACTCGGGCTCACCAGAGTATGCCTTTCATTGAAAATACCAAAATTTAGGCTCAGAGTCGAGCTTTCTATTCTTCAAATTGTCGGCATATTTCGACATCAGGGAACATAATGTGGACATGGGACCTAAATTAAAATGCAACATTTAAATTCAGTTTAAAAATCACTTGCAGATCCTTGACTTCTAAAATGCTTAATAAAAGAATATTATTGTATAATAATCATAATAACAATTAGTATACCACTACTAAACACTTATGAAAGATACAATTTAGAGTATTTTTTTTTAAATGTAAAAATATTTGTATTAATTTAATTCTTAACTTACATTATCATGGTTATTATTATTAGTAATAATAATAACTATAGTAGTAATAATAATAGTAACTAATACTAGTAGTGCTAAATAGTTTTAAAGAGTATTATGACAATTTATTAATACAATTACTAAATATGTATAAAATAATTGAATATTTTAAAGACAAGTATTATTTTTATTTTATTTATTATTTTAATTACTACTACTTTTAATACTAGTAGTACTAAATAGATGTATTAAAGTATTATTTTTAATATTACATATATATATATATATAATAACATTATTCATAATTGTTATTTGTAAATGTATTTTTAAATGTGGTTAATCAGTAAAATCATTTTATTAGAAATATAAGAATAGAAAACATTCCCCTTTAAACCAGCATACAAGTCAGTAATGAAGACACCCTGACAGTGAATTGTCCATGAGTTTTTATTAAACCTTAAGTACAAATTGAAAAAGTAAAAAACAAAATAAAACAAAGAAAAACAAAATAAAACTGGCAATATAACAAACATGAAATCTTTCCTCGTGAGAGGAAGAGCTGAGACGCAGTGCTAATAAATTAACTCACCTGACCGTGAGCAAATCTCTCATTTTGTAGAAAAAGGAACCAAAAACAGCAAAAAATTCAGAGTAAAATACATTGTAAGGCCATAAAAACTTGACAACCGCCATTTTTTTGTTGAAAACACCAGACTTGGTTTTCATTAAATACTCCCTAAAACAGTTCAGTCTTCTGTTAAGGACAACAACCAACAAACTGAATTATAGTTTTTTTTTTCCTTGACAGTCACTACTGGCAAGCTCAGTGCAACATGAGTAGCTACTACAATGTTGAATTTTCAGTAATGAAAATGTAAAAACCATTTTTTTTTTTGTGAAAGTATTTTTTCCCTTTTCTTTAAAAAAGTAAACCTAAAAAACAAAACTAGGGGGAAATCGCAACTCCTTATCTTAGTCCTCAGTGATGTAAGCAGCACTTAAAATGTATACACATTACCAGAGCAACCCTGTATGCATCAAACTCCCACAGCGAAGAAACTGAAATGTAAGGCTTTTCTTCATCTGACATCATCCATCTATCTATCCTTTCCTTCTGTCACTCCAACAAAGGCTCAAGTATTAAAGACATTTACAGGATTATGTACAAAAGGTGATTTTCTAAAGTTTCTTTAAATCAATGATACTTCCGCAAAAATGAAAAGACAACAAAAATAAACAACAATAATAACAAAAAAAAAAACAAAAAAAAAATCTTGGACTTGCATTTCACATTTTACACCCTCTGAATAGTGGCTCTACCTTGAGATAGAACAAAAGATCAAATAAAAAGGCAAAAACACAAAATATAATAATTACAATAATATAATATAATAATTAATGTTAACTGGTACAGATGAAAGTCTGGAAGAATGGAATGTTGACACGATTGCACATCTAGAAGCGGAAAAAGCCTCTGGGCTCTTCCGTCCTGTGGGATAAGAAGGCTAGCGGACAGCACTTCTTTCTTATTACCTTTTTGTGTTGATATACGATAAAAGGAGGGGAAAAAAACAGCACCAAAAATAAAGAAAGTTCTCCCCGCTAAACATCAGGCACAGTTATCGCTCGTAAGCGTCAGCGTGGGAGGAACCCCTCTCACTACCGGGACGGGACCCACTCGTTCATTCCCTAACACCCACTTCCTCAAGAACAGCCCGACCCGCTGCCATGGAAACCACCGTTCCCCGAATCCACAGAGGAAAGTGTGAAATGAAAAGCAGATGAAATCAAATAAAAATAAAAAACACAGTACTTCCTCTTAAAAAAAACACATTAAAACAAGACAAATTTCAAGTGTTTACCATCTTTAGAGCTGCGTCTTCCGCAGAGGAGCTGCATGGGTAGTAAATTAATTGAAATCAAAACAAAACGAAGAACAAAACACAACAACAAAAACAAAAAACAAACAAACAAAACAAAAAGCAAACAAAAAAACAAAACAAAAACATTATTGGGCAGCTCCATCAAGCACCAACATTCAAAGGAAAGGGGCCAGGAAAATTGAGGAGAGAAGCACCCATCTGTCCCAAGGTTCACAGTTCAGGAGGAGCATGTGTGCAGTCAATGGGGCCGAAGGCGAGGGGGAAGAGGGTCCAGGCAGAAAAGATGACATCATACTCACACCTGTCAGTGAAATGCACACCTGGGACCATGTCTCTTAATGCTATCAAACATCTGGTGAATAAAAACTAGTGCGCTAGTGCAAAAAAAAGGCAGCCTGCTTTCAACACAGGAAACTCTGCCCTGCTATGAGGGTGATAAAAGACAGAAACGAAATGAAGAGAGGGAGAGGAAAATGGATTGGTTGACGTAGGCAACCGGGTGGCGTTTCTCACGAGACGGCAGCGGCGGCACTTTTGGACAGGTGGGTCAGGGACAGCTCCACAGTGGCTCTCTTGCGGGGGCCGCGCTTGCCTGGCGGTTTGGTGGGGCTGGAGCCGTTACAGCCGTCTGCCGCGCTTCTCACCACGGCTTTACCACACACCTGATTCACCAAACTGTTGATCTGCTCCTGAGGGACCACACGGGACACAAACACAAGGAGAGACCATGGTGAAAAACACTGCAAGCCTAAGTGCTCAATCCTGATTTATTGTTGATGTATTGTTTCTTTAAATGTGGCCAATGTCAGATTCAAGTGTGAATGGATCAAGGTCTCGAACTGACACACATGCGCACAAGAACAATAACAAGATGGCGCAGCACGCTGTCATACGGGTGTAAACATGGAGGACACTAAAATCAGTGTTTATATGTTCATTTATAAGCTGATGGAAGCCCGTCATTTGGTGTTAATGCAATAAGGACGAGGATGAAGAAAAAGAGAGCAACGTTTTGAAGCAAAGCAAAAAGCACGAGCAAAGTTGTGAAGAGTTATGACAACTTCACTGAAAATAAACTTGATCAGCAAACCGTTTAGTTAGTGTGCAAACTGTAGACATTTGCACTTACTCTTTTGCACACGTGTGCCAAAACGCATGCATTTTGCTTAAATTAATAGGAAATTCAAATCTGGTGTGAGCAAGAATCGTATCGTTCAGAGATCTAAATGTATTATTATGAGGAGAAAAAAAAATCATATTTCTAAATTGAGCCAAAGTGATTAAATAAAAACTGTAACAGAACACTGAATCCACAGAAGCTCATTTGCATGTGGAAAATACATGAGCTTGCATCAGATTTGTGGTAATGGTTTCCCAAGCGCTTGTTGCTAGCATTTGCCAGAGCACAACATTTTATGAAGGGACATCAACAGGACAGTTAGAAGGGTTGTTGAACGCTTGAGGGTCCTCTGAGCAAAAGCATCACAACAGCGCCCCCTGCAGGTGTGCTTCAGGTCATGTGTCTTACCTCATCGTAGCGGTACATCATCTTGAGGCCACGGCAGCTTTTGTTTCTCTCCACATAGTGCAGCGCACACTCCAGACAGAAAACAACATTTTCATTCTCCTGCACCACCTGCAAAATGAACAACAACCATTAGCTACATTAAGATCATAACTCATTTTAAACGCCCAGTAATTCATGTGTGAGTAAAGACTGAAAGTGAATTATCAGCACTGGAAGTAAATTACAGCTATGACTGAACTATAGAACTGTCTGAAAACACAGTAACAATGAAAAATTCTACAAAAAAAAAAATATATAAAAGCACATTGACAAATATACTACTATGACAATTAAAATAGCATTTTACAGTATACTAAGAAAAAATATATTATAGAACACTACCGTATATTTATTTAAATGGTTAATACAGCATATGAATTGTGGAGCAGGGGTTCTTAACGCTTTTGACTCCAAGGCCCCCCATCGTCAAAGACAACATTAAAAGAGCCCTAAAATATGTCTGCTATTAATGACAAAACAGCTGATTTTAATTTGAGCAAATTCTACTCTATAAAATATTTTATAGCTCAACAAACCATATAACTGAACAAATCTATATATATGATAAAAATGCCCATGCCTTTAGAAGGTTTTATTAATTTACATGGTTTAGAAATCACACTTTTAAAATGTCCTCATACTGTATATCCAGGTTTTTCCAAGACCTTGAGAACCAAAATGACAGTTGTAGAGGGAACAAATTAAAATGAGAAATAAAATGTAATGTTTGTTCGTCTTGTTTTTAATCATTTTTAAAATTAAGATTTGTGAAAAATGTTAACATTAGTGCCTGGCCCTCTGGTTGAGAACGACCGGTATAGACTGTACAGAGAACTAAAGTATTGGGCCCTGTCCCAAATGGCACACTTAATGAGCAGTTTCGGTCTTGTAGACTTGCAACGGCTGCTGAGTGCGGGTGTCCATTGAGAGTCCGTGAGACCGTTGGGTGTCCTATTTGTCATTTTAGGTGTTTTCCCGACAGTAAAAGTGGCATTACGTCACAAAGGTGCAGATTGTAGGAAGACCGCGAGTGTTTAGGGAGCCATTTGGGACAGGACCTTAATATTATTATAGTATAGACTGTACTGACTGCTAAAGTACAGTATAGTTTTTACACTATAACACAATAAGCATACTATTGATTCTAAATAGCATAAGAGAAATGAATTAGTGCATCCCAAATCACAGTATATTGACAATAGGGCTTACAGTATACTATGATAGAAATGTTTTTGGGCTTATATGGACTAATTTGGGAGTTTAGGATGGTTTCAACTTTTCGTACACAAAACAAACATTCAAATTTAGGACAGAGCCTTAGT
This sequence comes from Meda fulgida, assembly GCA_030578275.1. NCBI lineage: Eukaryota > Metazoa > Chordata > Actinopteri > Cypriniformes > Leuciscidae > Meda > Meda fulgida. Next base: position 11,985,444 of record CM060634.1, read on the forward strand.
TTGTTGGTATAGTATAAACTACACTGATCTCTACAGTCCAAAATAATCTTAACTGAATCTCACCATAGATAAGTAGCAGAGGTGCTGGCACGTTTGGCAGCGTCTCTCGGATGACTCCAGCGCCAGCCACTTGCGTGGTTTCTTCCTGGTGTCAGCAGGCGATTGGTTGTTGTCGTGAGTGCAGTAGCGTGCGGAGGAAAGCAGCCCTGCTTCATACAGCTCCTGCCTTTGCTTCATCTCTATGTTCCTGTAGGACAGCAGCACACTCTCTTCACAACTGCTTTGCCATTGGTTATAATGTTTAAAGAGGAAAGAATATTATGGCCTCTTTATATGCCAACCCCCTCCCGTTCATTTAAGACTTATTTAACTTATGAGGATAGTCGACAAAATTTTGCCATAATTGTGTGTGTTATTGTTCATTCAAGCGTGAAAGCGAACTCGATTCTGGCGCGCTGTCTGTGCTCACGCACGATACTGACGCACGTCTTTCTGTGTCGTGTGTGTGTCGCGTAGACAGGACATTCACAGGCAGCGCGTTCTCTTTTGTCTTGTGGCGCTTGAATAGTTTAAAACATTTGCATGAATAAGAGCGTGATCATATCATGTAATGCAAGCCAAAGGATGACAGAAAATATGGATGCTGCATTAATTGCGTTCCATTATTGCAGCACCTCTCTTCCCAGTCTGTCTGTAAAGCTCCGTTTAGTTTCTGTTTCTATGAAGCCCCTCCTTCTGAACAGCGCAATGTGCTCTTATTGGTTGGCTGGACCAGTTTGTGATTGGTATTCACTATAAACAGGTTTCGGAAATGTCGCACCCCTTACACCATAACCGCAAGTTTCAACAAACTACTTATGCAACTCAACCAGGCCTCGTCCCTTTTTTTTGCATGTCTTGGGCGGGAATTATATAAATGAGGAATATTGTGATGTTTACGTTCCTGGAAGAAAACTCAAGATTGCAATTGAGCATTTCAGGGAGTTCAGAAACAGTGCTTACTTATAACAGATAACTCTCCCATTGTAGTGACTTTGTGCTTTGTCATTTTACAGACCTTTTTTATGCTCAAACAGCAACATTCCACAATAAATAAAAATATATTACATTTATATAGGTGATTTCAGAAAAATCATGACTTCACTGTTTCCACATCAGGATGGGTTTGCAGTGCTCACCTGAGATCTTTGAGAAGAGAAGAGATTGTACCAAGCACAAGTCTGTTTTCTCGTTTGGCCTCGGCTGTGGCGATCTGGTAGAGGAGCTTCTCCATAGAGAAGGGTTTTGCTATGTGCCTGCATTTCAGGTCCTGCGAGAGAAGTGCAATCATGTAGAGCGTCTTCTTAACATATTGTATACGTTTATATGTTGTCCTGCAGGTGAATGTGGGAAATGTCTCACCTTAGCAGCCTCGTAGCCCAGGTTCATCCACTGTGGTGTGGCAAAGTGCACAGTTTCAGACACACTGTAGCCACAGCACACCCTGGACACGAACGCTCCGGGGAAGATCACCACGAACTGCCCGCTCTGCTGGACCGTACGGTTGACCTTTATCCCCTCACGACAAAGCACCTCTGGAGAAATCTGGAGAAATACACACAACTAAGTTCTTTGTACAAGAGCATTACATTCAATAAGCAATGTCAGCAGACTTATTTTTATTCACAATATCTTACCATAACATTCTTCTCCAGCATTTCCAGTCCCGGCGTGCCGTTGGCCTGTAGCAGTGTATGCACCACTTTATCAAGCTTTGTCTTTTCCTCAGCAGGAATAGAATACCTGTAATGGGACAGGCAAAAGTTCCTGTCAGTGTCATTGTTTGGATGACATACCCTGTCTGCTGGCTCATAAACCAGCTTTGTTGCCATGAAAACCGGCCTTGTTTTCAAGACAATTATCATGGTGAGTCATGCTTGTAAAAAAACAAAACAAAATCAAAAACACAGGAATGCACACTGTAATGCACACTGCACTTAGAGTACAGCACCCTCTAGAGGTAGTACATTATAATACAGCGGAGTAAGGAAAGACATTGATAGAACATAACACTTTTACACTGATATGACTGTTATCAGTGTTAACAAACTAAAATGATTTTTGGCAATTGACAAAGCTGAAAAATATTAATAACTGAAATGAACAAGCTGAATTACTAAGATGACTAAAACTGAAATAAAAATAAATTAAATCTGCATAACAATATTAAAACAAAAGCTAAATAGAGCAAAACTGATAAAAATGACAAAACCACATAACATTAGAAAATATTTAATGAAAATGAAAGCTGAAAATCACAATATACAAACAGAAGTGAACTCAAAATGAATAAACTATAAACTAAATAAATTATTATGAATAAATACTATAATAGTATATAAATATTATTAAATAAACACTGCATTTAATGTATCTAAATATTTAAAATTAAGTGCCAAAAGAATTAACAAAATTAACTCAATACAATTGTATACAACAGAACAATGTAAACTGTATAGTGTTCAGTTATATTCGGAAATATCTTCAGCTTTTCTAGATATTTTTTCACTTTAAAATATTTTTAAAATATACTTTAAAAATATTTTTATAATTAAAATAACAATTAATTATATAATAAAACATTTTATTATGTAAAAACAGGGTAACATGACCAATATATACACTGTCAGTAATTATTTTTTTAATTTTATATAAAAATGTATGTGTATATATATTTATATATATATATATATATATATATATATATATATATATATATATATATATATATATATATATATATATATATATATATATATATATATATATATATATATAAAAACAAATGTGATAACATTTAAACAAACAAACAATAATGTAAATTATTAATTTAATAATGTAAATAACGATCTAATTGCTTAGTATTCTGTTATTTTATTAGTTCTTTATTTTTAATCAAAGACTCCACTTATTTTTATTTAGACATTCATTTGCGGTTTATTAATCTGCTGTTGATATGAACATCATCTAACAGCCCAATGCCGTTTTATAGGGGCAAATGTTCAGTTCCAATGAATAAAATATAAACTTTATTTTAATGTCAATGTAGCAACAGTATCTGGAGAAAAAAAAAAAAAAAAAAAACTTACCAAATGCAATCAGCACCAGTGTGTAAGTAATCAATGTATGGAAGGCGGTTTTGGTCTTGTGACCAGCATGAGGTAGAAAAGACCATGCCGATGTTCAGCCAGGGAATAGTCACCCCTGAACAAGAGAAAGAGAGACAGAGAGGGGGGTGATGACTTATTCAACAAAGAAACTTTTTATGATGTGGAGAGAAGTGTACTTCCTGATACAGACGACAATAGTGAACTCACCAGGCACAGCACCAAGATGGCGCAGAATGGATCCAGAGTTATTGGGAAGGACAGTGAGGTTCCATCCATGCCTACAGCGAAAGAGAGAAAGGAGAGAGAGAGAGAGAGAGAGAGAGAGAGAGAGAGAGAGAGAGAGAGAGAGAGAGAGAGAGAGAGAGTTTTTATAAACAGTAACATATTCCCATCATGCCTATAATTCATCTCAAATAAATGCAACGCTTACTTGGAGAAGGGTTCAGACTTGCCCACAGGGAAGCCGCTTCCATGTGTGTTTGTGTCCACTTTCCCATAATGCACTGCTATATGGCAGTCCCTCTGCTCCACTATCCGCCAGTAATCTTGCTATATAAAGAAAAGCAGGACAGATAGAGATGAAGAGAAATGGCAGGATGAAGGTAACAAGGAAATATGACAGAAAACAAGGATACAGCAGTCATGGGACATGCTTATAAAATATTCAACATGGAAAGTGCATGCTATTTAAAGACAATTAGTAATAGAACAGCTATTATTATATATCCCCCTGAAATATTTTTTTTTTAACATGGATATTTGTCACCTATGAGGATCAGAATCAACATTTGACACAGGTAATAAAAGGTAACATACTAAACCTGTACACATTTATCTGGTGAATGGTTAAAATACAGGAAGTATGTGTACCTCAACTTCAGCAGCCCCAGGCTCTTTGTTGAAGCACATCATCATAGTATTTCTTGCTATTCTGTAAAAGGTGGTCAAAGATACCGATCTCCCCTGTAAAAAAAAAAAATAAGAAAAAAGTAAGTAAAGAAAATAATAGTGAGAAAAATTGCAAAATAATCTGTGACAAGCTGTCTGTCAAATTGGTAACCACTCCAGGTAACTCTCAAAAACAAGCTTATGATTGAATTACATAATGTCAAATGTTATTTATATGTATATATAAACCTATTCTTTATATGTTGGTCCAGCTAAACTCACATTATGTGCTCTTTGACATACTTTAAAGGCAGTACTTAATTTCCTTCCTATAAATAGATGTCAAGTTAAGAGATGCAGTTTATCCATTCATTGTTCTACAAGTTATATTTCCTCTTCTTAAGCACTATACACACAACTGAAAAAAAAAAGAAAAAAAAAACCCTCACTCTTCGACCGCATAACAGCACAGATAACTATAGGCAAAGACAATTGCCAGGTACCACACTGGAGATGAACAAAGTGCAATGTGTGTGTGAAGCTGAGCTGTGACCTATATTCATTCTGTAAAGAGGCCCACTCTCACAGTACCGCCCAGCAGAGAATGTTACCTCAGACAACAACACACAGACAGACAGACGGGGTGCTATAAGAGTCAGCGGAGTATTTTTATAGGGCTACAGAGGCGGACGGAGACACCTTACATCGACTATGGCTAAGAACTCAGCCTCACATACACCAGAAGCTGAGGGCCTGGGAACAAGCCCTCTCACAAAACAGACACTCTCACCGATACCCACCCTCAGTTATAGTTCTCTCTCTCTTTTACCACCAGTCCTCATGCACACACAAGTTCTGCCCCATATTTGAACGAGCTGCCTCACTTTCTACATAAGCAAGCTACCTTCTGGTGCAGCATGCAAACCAAAATGAAACCTCATGAGTGACTGAATTTAAACACTCTTCAAAGGCAGCAACTGAGAATCAACTCTGAAATGAAGTCGTTTTTTTTTTTTTGGTGTGGTTCACATGAAGAGTGCTTTTCGCATGGCCTATCTTAATGCAGTCAGGTGCTAGCATGTTGCTAAGCTAACTTGATACTCTAATAAACACAACAAATGCATAGCATGCACGAATGCTGGGTGAAATTGTGTTTTAAATTAGATGGAATGATTTTCTATTGACATGTTTTCGTACTGAGTAAAAGTCTTTGCAGATAATTGTGCAAAAAATACAAAAGAAAAAAAGCATGCATACACTGTTGGGACTAATTTTGGCCAGAATGAGAAATCTCTAAGCACCAGTTTTGCTTCAATTAGGGAACACGTCTAAAATAGTGCCTAGGCAGACAGCTTACTAAAGTTTGTAAAAGATCTACAGTGTTTTGTACCTATAAATCTGTCTGAGGAACAAAACAGATGCTCATACTGGTAGCTTAGCAAGTAAAAAAAATAAATAGAATACATAGCTCTGAAATAGCTTAGATCTGTGATGCAGAGCACAGCACAGAGACACATCCATCACACATTGTCGAGCCAACATCGGCAGCATTAAAACCCAAAACACATCACACATTAAGCCTTCTTCCTTTATTCCCCAGCGGTGTGGCACTGTGTTCAGTGTACAGACAAACATAGTCATCAGGCTTGATATTATGGCACGTTCTCTGGCAGCTCAGTGGCGAGCCCTCTCTGCTCTCTCTAAACACTTCATTACCTGAGGAAATAGCACATCTGCTAGTCTGACTGACTGAATAAAGTGAATAAAACAAGTTTGACACATAATACTGCCATTTCAGAAAGGAAATAACGTTAAGCTCGCAGATGAGCTATTATTAGTATGTGCCTCTATTACCTTGTATATACATTTGTGCTGGTCACTTAGAACACCTTCCTCTTCTGCCTCCTCTTTTGCCTCATCACTCTCCACTTTTCCCCCTTTCTTTTCCTGAGCAAACAGTCTGCGGCGGCCGGCCTGCCGCTGGGTGTCTGTCTCTTTGTTGTGATTGTGGAAGCCGTTGCGGTGGTTAAGGCCGGTGAGTCCATTCTTGGGTTCAAAACGGGGAAGAACCAGAGACCGCTGGCCGCTATCCGAGTGGCCCTCCAGGGGTCCTCGCTTGCGTTCCAGAACCTCCTTTTCTCCCAGCACCTCCTGTTCCAGTTGACAGTGCTCATCGGGAGAGAGCAGGTCATAAGAGAGCAGGTACTGGAGGTAGGCCTCCTGGAGCTTGGCCAGACGATCCTGTGCTGATTTGGGAATGCGAAGCAGGTCGGCCAGCCGGCTCCATTTTTTCAGGTCCATCACCTGCTGCATTCCACCCATGTCGCAGACAAGCTCAGAAAAACGAGCCAGGTCTACTTCACAGCCACCTGAAGGGACGACAGAGAGCGTTAAGAAAATATTGTAAATGTTGAATCCAAAAAACTGTGTGTATATATGTATATTAACAGTTAATGTATCGTTTCCAAACATAACTCAACTAAACCACTGCAACTGACACACTGAACCATTTGCCATTTCCGAATGAGTATTGATAGCTCCAGAATTAAAATTAATTTAATTTCACAGCACATTAATTCTCTAAATATGTTGAAGGAAAAATGGTTTGATATCTTTATTTGTCTTTTGAAATATACTGACTTGGAGAAAGTGAGCTAAGAAACCGACAGAGAGTGAGCACCAAAAAAAAAAAAAAAAAATCAATGAGCATGTTTAAAACTCTCATAGGAATTATTGCACCATATCAGCGGCATTCTAGCAAGCTCACTTTTATTTCATCCGTATATTCTGACTGAATCCTTAAAAAGAATTCTGAAGCAAAGCAATAGCTCAAAGCGGTTTTAAAACCTTGTCATGTTGGACAAATTCTTGAGAAATGGGCAATTTTCAAGTTACCCTGATTAAATTGTTCAGGTATGTTTAATTAGTGATGGAACTAAAATCTGTGGCCATCCAGGGCCGGATTTGTGGAACAGTGGCTTATATCAACAAAGTAGTTGTATTCAAAAGGTTTTAAAGGGACTCACCTATAAGAGGCGGCTCGTCCATTGAGATGCCCTGAGATTTGAGGTGCTTCTTAATGCAGGCCAGTTTCTGAACATTGGGGCCCCAGCGCCGACCCAGCTTGTGGATGCGTTGAACCTGTGTCACAAAACGCATCTCGTCGTTGAGTTTGCACTCTGGCCTCCAGTCAGGAGGTGGCAGCACTCTGCACAGTCCACATGACTCGGCCCGTTCTCGTACAGAGTCAAGATAAACCAAAGGGTCCTGGAACTCCCTGGAGCTAGGCTTGAAAATGGGCACCTCCTCCCCCAGGGTCGCCCACCCTGCCTTGCTCCTTTCACGCTCCCTGTCCGGCCGTGTTGGAGGTGTGGGCTCTGCTGGTTTGAAGGACTTGCTGGCTGAGGTAGTGGATGTGGTCCGATTGAGGGCGGGGTTAGTTTGGACCCTCTGCTGTGCTTGTCTGATGAACATCAGTTTGCCAGCAGAGGCACGCTTGGGCCGCTGACGTGCCGGCTCAGGGGTTGCGGGGTTCTGGGGCATGCCTGGGGAGGCAGGAGCAGCAGGGGGAGATTGAGGAGGGGCAGGACCCGTTTTCTGAGTAGGGGAGGCAGCCATTTCAGTGATAGTATGTGCAATAGTGACAGTGTTGGGGAGCTTGAACTGATTCAGGGCCTTCTTGCTGCGAGTTTCCAGTGGGCTAGTCTGCAGTTTAGCTTTCTTAACCTCATTAACAGGCAGCTTAGTTTTAGCCTCATCACTCTCAGTTCCAGCTTTAAGAATCGTAATGGCATCAGTTCTGCGTTTAGAGTTCCGCAGTCCCTGCCGCAGTTGTCGGCCATCTTGCTCCTCTTCCCTGGCACTGTGGCGTCCATTAAGCCTGCCATTAAGATGGCCACCGTTAGTCATCTTATGCACCCCATTCGATAATAGCACCTGTTTGGGGGTTTTTGCATTGATACTTTTGGCTTTTCCTGAGTGAGAGAGCTGAGGCCGACCAAGGCCGTTGCTGGTTGGATGATGAGAATGATGTTGGTGGTTGTTGCTGTACGCACGGAGGCCAGCAGAAACAGCATGCTTGCTGTGGTTGAGTTTGGCTTTCTTTACCAGTTCTCGTTTTGCTTTGGTGTAGGTGACGTGGCCCTTGGTCACGGTGGCTGTGTACTTCACAGTTTTGGACGGCAGACGGAAGTCTTTCTGCTTTTTGGCACCGGCTGTGTGCGTGCCGGCTGATGATGCCCGTGTGACTCCATTTACTTTTGTGACCTTAAGTAAACAGAAGAAGAAAATTGTTATCATCATGTTAGGAACTGACATTCTCAAACCTGACTTGCTCCTAACGTCTATTTGCATACTAAGACAGTCACAGTGCATGTCTCTGCATACACAATACAGACCACAACAGAGCTCCAAAAAAAACCAAAACAGAGAAAACAGAAGAAAAAGTTAAAAAAGAGAGGAATGTTTTTATTCAGTGCCAACAGCTGCAAAAAAAAAAAAATCCTTAGAAGTAAAGTTTAATCATAAAAATCTCATTCAAACAACAATTCATAGTTGGCTTTATACAGCACAGTATACTAAAGTTCTTCAAATTTGGCTTTAATGCCCAAATAAAAGGATCTGTGCTTTCAGTTGATCTGAGGCCCCCAATAAACTTCACAACAGAGCAGATGCAGCTTGGGTTACGCCCAGCCTCTCATTGTCTAACAGCCACCATGGGAATTAGACTATGCCAGGCTACAAACATAGTCAGCCTCAACTTCTCTCTTCACATTGTTTTCTTTGGCTCTATTTTTCTGGCAAGGCAGAAAGGGTTTGATTTCCTATGTGTGTGTTCTCACAGAAGCAAGAAAAGAAGATGCAGCCGGAGGGTTTTAGTAGGCTAAAAACTCCAGGTGAAGTAAACACGATGTGCTTCCTGACATTAGAGGAATCTCATTGGACAAGAAGGATGAGTCCTGACATTTGGTTTAAAGTTCTCAACAAACCTTTAATCAAAACAATGCAATAGCATAGCACATGAATGTTGCAGTCAGGTATCCAAAGTTTTCTTTGCACAATGTTTGTGATGCATACTTTATACATGGCAAACAATGTCAATAGCCCCATGCAGGGCTCCAAGCTGTGGAAGCTTGTTTCCGCCACTGACTTTATTTCTCAGCATTGCGTGATATAAAGTAGCAATTGTGTGTTATAAAATCGGATTTGCGAGACATAAACATGCAAATCTGAGAGTCTGAATTGCGAGTTTATTTCTCACAATTGCGAGTTTATATCTCACAATTGTGACTTTATAACACACAATTGTGACTTTATAACACACAATTGTGACTTTATAACACACAATTGTGACTTTATAACATGCAATTCTGAGATAAAAAGTCATTTTTTAATTATTTTAAATTCTGTGTTGGAAACAAGCTTCCATACAAATCCAACCTATACAATGACGAAAAAGTTAGAAGCTAAGAAAATGTGATGACAAAAGTTATCTTTGTTAGATGGCTTGTTATAAATTGTTACCTATTCTTTCAATTAAATTCACAGAATGTACTGCAGATGTTTCACTAATAAAGTTACTGACATTTAATAATGTTTTCATTTGCATTCATATGCCACTTGCCGAGGACTAATTTTGTACTTGTGTCTATCTAGAATGCCAGTAATGCCTTACTAGTCAGTTATTTACCAAACAAAATAAACAAGGACCTACACAAAGAAAAAAAGTTGCTTTTGTCACAATATGAATTTTCACACCTGGTCTGAAGGGACTCATTTAATTGCAGGGTTTAGATTTTTGTCTGAGGCTTGCTGTGATAAATTCACACTCTGTGAAAAGGTCTTAAGATGTAGTGCCACACCCTCTTACAACCCTCCCCACACCTCTCACTTTATTTCTCTTTAGAATCTCTGAACGCTCTTAATGAGAGGCAGGGTTGTGGGAACAGTTTCCCGACTGCAGTGATCTCTGGGCCAGAGGTTCGCTGTCGGACAGATGAGGAGATTGCTGAGTGTCTTTGAAATAAGACATCGGCTGTATTGTATTCCTATCAGGTGCAGCCGAACAACAAAGAGAGGCTATTAAAAGATAAGGGGGACTGAAATGTGACCTCCTTCATCAATTGCTTCCCCTTGTCGACGGTGAAAAAAAAAGCAGCAGGAGGGAGAGGGGCAGAATATAAAAGAAAGAGACAGCCTCCAGCCCCAGAGGCAGGCGTGATGGATGCTCTCTGCAGGTAGAGTAAGCAAATGTAGCATGATGTCAGCTGCGGCCATGTCTATGTAGCCCCCCGTCATCACACCCGCCCCCTTTCGAAATAACACGTCAGTGGTCTACTGCACGCCCCATCCCGTCTGCAGGGCTCTGAGAGTGCAGAATGTGCTTGTAACGATAATCCCACTCAGCATAATGTCCGAGTGTGCTGGATGCTGAGTAGAGCTTGTGCGCAGCAGAAATTCCACGCCTGGCTCGGTGTAATGAGCGCCATGACCACTAGATAGCTCACTGATCCCAGAACACAGCCGGAGAGTGCAAACAAGACCCTGCCAGCTATTATTTAGACTGCCAGAAAAGGTAGAAGAGAGAGAGAATGAGAGAGAACCCGCATAGGCGAGATAACAGGTCACTGGACTGTCCCCAGTGGGCAAGCCCTTGAAACCAGGGGAAACGGAGAGCAGGCAGGAGGAAACAGGGAAGAAAGCAAGGAAAGAGAATGGAAGGAAGGATGGAATAGTTAAAGGCTGGCTGGCCAGAGACGTGCGATTAAACCTGCTTAACAGCCAGACACGAAAACAAGAGAACACACACAGACAATGGCCAGGCCAGCTGTCTGAAGTGGATCTTGTTTGCATGTGAGGGTGAGTGAGGACAGATGACATCATGTGTTGCTATAGGCCAGCTGCAGGAAAGCAAAATAATTAACTGAGAACATCTGCAGCCCGCAACACCGCTCCATACACACGGAGTACATGTCTATCTATGTTAAGATAAGGAAGGCTGTCTCTCTTAATTACATTTTCAATTTAGTGCAAATTAGCAGTGCAAATTAGTTTAAATAAATGCAAATAACACATATGGAGTAAACGCATAATAAAATAAAATTAAGTTGTATATCAGTTATTTGCATTCGGAAAAATTGAGAGAACTTTTAATAATTAATGTCTATAATATAAATTTGGCTCATAGATATCAATTGAGAAAACATTTTTTATTTATCAACAAAAATATTGGCCTACTATCAAGGAGTCATTTTTGTTTTATCAATTTATTAATTTGTTTTATTTGGTCTATAGGTTTATTTACTTAATATATTTTTTTATTTATTGTAAATGTATATTTATATGCATTCGAAAACATTACATTTCAACACACTTCCTCTTTGGAGACAAAGTACCCACAGCCAAGTACCGCAAAGTACAAGAAAACTTCAAAGACAAAGCCAAAATATCAAAAAGACTCATTAATAGCTGCCATGGACACAATGAAACTAATGAATATAGCCGTAACTCTGGGATAACAATTAACACACATACAAAGGCAAATCAGTTCAATAATAACGCTGCTGAACCTGATCCTGCACCTGCTGTGCACAGCATGAGAACTCTCCTATTCCCTGATCAAGCAAGTCTGTGCAATGGCAAACACTCATAATAAATAAATAGCATGAATAAAAATATATCAAGTCAAGTGTATTTATATAGCGCTTTTCACAATATAAATTGCATCAAAGCAGCTTCACCGTATCAATCAAATAACAATGTTTGTTTGTTAGTGGAAAAAACATCCACGTTTGGTAGGGCTGATCAATGGTATTCAGATATAATTATAAAAACCCATATTCCACTACTTATTTTACTAATAAAGCAAATACTTTAAAATAGTGTATCATCTGAGACTGTCTTTTAGCAAACACAAAAAAGTGTTTGCTAATTGCTAAAATGGACAGTAGCTCAGCACAAACATTGAAACCAGCATGATAAACATTCAGCTCATATGCTAAGGCACAGGCTATAGCTCTTCAACACCTGAACACCCTTCAGAAAATTGGCTTTTAAAGAGAGACAGAAAGAAAGAGGTCAACAGCTGTCTAATAGATCCTCAAAGTATTGCGGACTATGCCACATCTATCAGTGTTGTTTATTGTTTTAAGGACAGCAGATGAGTGGTGGTGTGTTTATGTTCATGTCACTATAATAACAGGATTTATCTGGCTAAAGGGTTTAACATTGGGTCAGTCATTGCAGTTAAACTGTTAAACCGCCACGTACAGGTGCCACTGCTAAATGCGGATTCATAACATTGATTTAGCCCACATCCACACGAAGCCAAAGCTTTCCCTATCCTATCTTTTTTTCCCCGTCATTTAAAAAAAAAAGACGTAAACACGGCATCATCTCAAGAAATATCTGCGTACACACGAAACCACTGAAACTGACTCAAAACGATGTAGTCTATATGCCAGACCAGTATGTGGCGCTGTAATTCTGCCACAGAGATACACTAAAAATGGAGAAGAAGACTTGGAGCATGGGCATAAACCTGGTTCGCTGTATACAATAATAATAGACTCAGTAGCTTCTTCTTTCTTTTTTTTTTTTTTTTTACCAAGAACTTTATTGAACAATTTAAACAACCATAGATGGCCTGGTACAAAATATGAAATGTCTTAATCAGACAACAGACAGGCATCATAGCATAAGAAAGAAAATATAAATAAATAAAGAAGTAAAATAAAGAAATACAAATAATTTTTTCGATGACATCATCGTTTCACAAAATATACGGATTGGCTGTACAAACGAAAACGCAAGGGTGTCAGATTTTTCAGATTTATCCACTCTGGGACCCGGTTTAAAAAAAAAAGAAAAAAAAAAAAGAGCGGTTTCAGGCTCCCAAAACGCAGAATCTGTCAGGACGAAGTGCCGATACGATACAACATTTTTAAGTATACAGCTAAACATGTCTCTGTGTGGAAAAGGCCTAAAACAGTTCCAAAGCTAGCCCTACACTTCTCAGTTAGTACAAGTCATTTTGAAAGAAATGAAAAGAAGGATGGTACCTGCTTGCGGAGTTCCTCTGAGGCTCTTCTGTAGTTGTGGCCGTTGGTGTTGTGGCTCTTAGCGGTGGCTGCTGTGTGCTTGTGTGAGATGTCACCAGACGCATCACACCTCTCGCTGCAATCTCTTCCCAAAGCCAACTCTCTGCTTCTTGTTCTGGGAGTGAGATCTTTGTCCTTGTGTACCTTATGGCCATTTAGCACTAGGGAACAGAAATAACAGGGTTATTAAAATACACAAAAATATTCTGTAACATTATTTTACAGTGTCCTTGTTATACATGTTGAATGTAGTTACTATAGCAATAACTATAAATGATGCATTATTACATGCAACTAACCCTAAACCAAACCCTAATCCTAACCAGAACCCTAATGGTACGTACATGTTGTTAATTAACATTACTTAGTACTTAAGTGTATAATTACACGGTTACGCTTTATTTTAAGGTGTCCTTGTTACAAACTATTCTTTATTAATAGCTAAGATAATACATTTCAAATGTTGTATTTCATTGCCTTCTCAGTCGCATTTTACATTCAATTCATGCATCTTATTTAGCATGCAGTGAATGTTTCAAATCACACAAAAATATTATGTATACTATTTGCAGTGGGGTTTTTTTGTGTGAAAGCAGTGTTTTAGTATAATCTTGTGCACAACTCATTGAGCTATGCAAGAGGGTTGGCTTATGAATTTTATCGAATGCAGTGTCAGAATTTTGAAACCTGCAGTTTTGCCATACTTTGTGTACGGCATGTACTTAACATTTTCATACTTAGAAGTATGTGAACTGGCATAGCCTTTAGGTAAAGTTGCTAAATGTATATAATGAGATATAAGTTCTTGTTAATTTTGGTAAAACTCAAACAAAATAACAGATGAAATGCACTCAACCTGACCTTCCATTTCTGGTGTGAGGGATGAACCAGATAAATGGCCAAAACAACCATTTGGTACTTTGATAAGGTCATAAATAAAGTAGCAGGAAACATTTATCATGGGAGGAATAATTCCCTATAAAATGATTATAATAATATTAATTTAAAAAAAAGATAGATAGATAGATAGTATACACTATGCACTAGTATTCTGTTATGAACATATCTACTTTATAAAACACCAAAAGATGCACATGTAGTCTATAGCTGTGACAGGAACAAAACCATTACAGAGAAAGTTTGTGGAAAACATACAAATAAACAACACAAAACAAAACCTCTCTCCTTCGCATCTGTGAGTTTGTTTTTAATATGCATTAGAGGTTTCCTATAGATAAGGCTGTGAATAACTATTTTCTGCATTTTTGGACAGGGCAGTCTGTCTGTTATCAGGCCCTCTGGACTGCTCTAATTAACACACATTCAAACTGCTCTCTGTATTTATGACTGCTCACTTTAATTTTACAGTGTTTAAATATCAACAGGCAGCAGAGCGTGTCAGCGAAGGGGAAACGGACAGGCTTTCGCGCTGTAAGGCTTGCACTTGGAACTGCTACCGACAGCTGAACTCAATAAAAGGTGTTTAATTTAGAAATGTAAACACGCCTCTGGGTTACTGAGGTTCAGCGAATGAAAGCCGAGCACTGTGGTATCTCTCGCTCTGAGACACGCGCGCAGAGAGAGAGAGAGAGAGAGAGAGAGAGAGAGAGAGAGAGAGAGAGAGAGAGAGAGAGAGAGAGAGAGAGAGAGAGAGAGAGAGAGAGAGAGAGAGAGAGAGAGAGAATGCAGAATGTAATATGTAATCAGTGACACATATATACTGTACGTTTTAAATATTTAAATTATTATTTCATGTTTTTACAATTGATGCTTAATCCCATGTGCTTAACACAAATATAAACGTCTTTAGATTGCTGACAAAGTCGCGTCTTTCTCAGTTTGGATGCAAAAAGGTTGAATAGACAAGTGAAGGCTGTGAATGAATGATTTGTAAAGATCACTTGGATCACGCTGCTCAAATTGGCCTTATATCAGGCCTCAATTTTTCTTTCCTTTTAAAAAGCTTACATATAACCGGGTGTCCCAGTGCTCCATATGGTCCATCCCAGTTCACTTTACAATGGAATTCACCGTAATACCGTTGAACACACATTGATTTATTTGTTTGGAGTCTGAATTAGGGTTTTCATGAGCTAATATTATTGTTTTTTTTCCCCCCCTCTCAGGAGAACATAGTTTTGTGGACAAATTGCAGAAATAAGACAAAAATGAAAGCTGCTGCAAATAACACAGTTTACTTGATTTTGTATTAAATTCTGCGATCGTGAAATCCTGGAGGGAATACTTGGGATTAATTAGGAATACTTCGAGACAAATGCTTACACAACTAATGTGTGTATTTGTGTTTATATATACTGTAGATGGCAGCTTGATCCTCTGATTGCTGTTAAAGACACATCAATACACTAAATTAAATGAGCCACTTGGCTTTCAATTATCTATTGACAGACTATTTTTGTTTAACACGATGTTTCACTAACACACATGCTCAACCCAATACCTTGCCACCCTCAATAAAGTGCTCAAACTGACTTATAGGACTGTCTTTCCTGCATTTGTTGGGGGGGTGTGAGGGTGTGTGTAGCGTAAAGCGACACGTTGCCCGCCGTTACTCGGCACAGCTGTGGGCTGAATACATAAACACCTTGTTACCGCCTTTCCTACTAAAGTGATAATTGGAGTGGAAAGATGGAACGGTCATGTCCCACTCCAATATAAGATTCCCGTCTCCACACAAGCAGCAGCAATTCTCTCACTCTCTCTCTCTCTGCATTTACTTAATCAAAAATACAGTAATAACAGCAATTTTCTGACTGTAATAAATGTTTTCTATTTTAATATATTTTAAATGTAATTTATTCCTGTGTTGGCAAAGCTGAGTTTTCAGCATTATTACTCCAGTCTTCAGTGTCACATGATCCGTCAGAAATCAATCTAATATGCTGCTTTGCTGCTCAAAAACATTTCTAATTATTAATGTTGAAAACATCTGCTTATTATTTTTATATTTCAGTATTAAGGTCAAAAGAACAGCATTTATTGGAAATCAGAATAATCTGTAACATTATAAATGTACTTACTATCACGTTTGATTAATGCATCTGCTGAATAAAAGTATAACCTTTGAAAAATAACGTATCAATATTTGCTAAGAGATCTCCTAAATTTAAGATACTATTTATCAGACTACTAAATGCAATTTATGATAATATTGCATACTTTTTTCATGCTAATTAATCATGTAATTGGAAACAATCACACAGTAAGTTACAGACAAACTCTCTCTATTTTGCTGTGATTGTTTTTCATCCTCTGTTCTTACCGAATCCGTTGATCTTGCCAGGAGGTTTGCCCTTCTTAGGTGTAGACTGGCATGACGTGGATGCCACACTGGGCGCTTTCTCTTCCTCATATTCATCTTCATCATCCAGTTCCTCCTCATCCTGAGAGCTGCCGAAGTAGGCCACGTTACTGGGTAATGCCGGTGTGCCTAGGAGAGGCGGGAAAGAGACAGAGAGAGAGAGAAAGCGTTAAAGGAAGCCACAGGCCCAGCACATTTACTGAGAAGTGGCCGAAGAAAATGGGATAAACCGACACAACTCTGTAATCTCAGTTTCTATTGCAGCTGTAATCCTCTGAAAATCAGCTGCTGCTCTGGGTGAGATTAGTCGAGACTGTTGCAGCTGTAGGAACGCTCCTCAGAAGCCTGAGTACATTACACTCCTCTGTTTCTGTCTGTGCCGAGGAGATTTCCAGCCACAAGTGACTGTGACTGACTGACGTTTCTCCTTTCAAGAGAAACTACGCTTAAATAACACCAGTTGATAACCAGCAGCACACTGAAAGATTGCAACCCCATGTGAAGAGCCCCATAATACACCACTGCTCCTGGATCAGACAAAGCTTGAAAGATAAAAAGTTAGGCACGGTATACAAACTACACACGGTATGTAAAAACCAAGGAATGACATGAAACCTTCGGAGCAAAACAAAAAAAACAACAAAAAGGAATGACATGAAATCTTCGGAACAAAAAACAAACCAAACAAAACAACACCAAACCAAACCAAAAAAGGAATGACATGAAAACTTCATCAGACAAAGCTTGAAAGTTAGGCCCAGTATACAAAAAACACGGTATACAAAACCAAGGAATGACATGAAACCGGAACAATACAAAAAAACAGAATGACCTTTGGAATAAAAAAAATTAATAAAAAAAATAAAAAAACTGGAATGATATGAAACCTTCGGAATAAAAAAAAAACTAAAAACAAAACAAAAACAGATGTAGACAGTCAATTCAAATGCATTTAATTGATTTTATTTATTTTATAAAGTTATTATTAACATATTAACCATGGTAAACTCACTAGAAAGTTTTGTTGTTTTTTTTACTCAAATTTCACGAATAATTACGGAAGCAGCAAGTAACACTTGAACTAAACCACATTTTCATCATGAAATAATATTTTCTAGTAAAATATACTGTAACAATCCATGTTTTATTTACAGCTTCGAAATAGTGTGGATTTTATTTACAGTGTGGACACACACCACATTACACAGAAGATCCAGCAATAGCCAAACATACATTGGCAACACCAATATTTCTCGTACAAACAGTGCAAGTGATGCATGTCAAATGCCTGTTGCCCATTAGCTGCCAAATATGCCCTCTCCAGCCCTATCAGCGCACAAACCTGCACTACTGCACGTCTGCGATTTGCCCGCACTACACCGGGCAACAATTATCATTATCTAGTGCTGTTCTCCGCCAGCCTCATGAATGAAACATGAGTGTGTCAGCCACGGCCCTGCAAATGTGCTCTCATTAGCTCTCTATTAACGTGAAGCTGCAGCCGGCGTGGCTGCGGTGATGATGTCACTGCATACATGTAGCAATTGACATGCCACATTAATAGTTATGGTCCGTGTGACATTATAATAGCAATTGAGACACGTTGACTATTCGGGGAACAAATCAAATGACTGAATGAAGTAGAAATCTTAACGAGATGTTATTAAATGGACTTCTGTAAAAGGGCCGAGAGACCGAATTCTACGTCACTAGTGTTCACTTCAAAGTGGAAAAATGGTTTCTTGTTATTGGTAAACTAAAACATTTTTTTTTTTTTTTTTTTTTACAAATTGCAATAAAGCTGAAATAAAATAAAACAAAGATTACACAGATATATATATATAAACTTCAACGTAACATTGAAAATAAAAATAGAAATTTAGCTTTGGTGACTAATTTAAATAAGTTTTAGCTGAATAAAATAACGAAAACATAAGATTAAATTAAAATGAAAACGGATAATAATAAGCTAATTAGAAATATTAATAAAAACTACAATAATATAAAAATAATACAAAAATATAACATGGTTTCAGACGTGTTTTTGGGTTATTAGCATGTTAATGCCAGTATTAGGTCTTATTGTAATATTATAACTCAAAATGTTATCAATTTATCAATCTATCCATTCAGGGTGTCCCCCACCTGTGGCCCGAGATGGTGGGATAGACCCCAGCATTCCCGTGACCCTACAGAGGATAAAGCGGTTTGGAGAATGGATATATATTATAATACTTTGAAATATTGGCTCTAACCACCTCACATATACAAATCACATCCTCCACTTCAAGGATCATCAGTCTTATAATATGCATGATGACCGTCGTGACATGAGTTACAGAAAGAAACTCTTGACAAAGACATGTATAATGCAAGTTCTATATGCTAATGTACAAAACAGGACTACAGCTTGCTTTGAAACAAAGGACCTAAGATGGTTACTCCATATGGAACGAGCCACATTCCTAAAATCACAAGCAGAGAGTGAGCAAAGGTGCCAACAAACAAACAAACCAGGCCACTTAATGTCAGCTCAACTAATTAAGAAAATGGCTGCCATTATCATTATCTTGCGCTCCCATGCTGTGGGAGGAAAAGGTCAAAACGCCAATAGCTCACAGACTTGAGGGTCAGCCTGGGTCATGAATGGGGGAGGAAAACCGCTGGCATTGGAAGGTAGACATTTTTTCCTAGTTTTAGATGCTCTGCAAAAATGATGTTATTGTCATGTAATCCGTTTCAGACACCACTCCCCCCCCCCCCCCCCCCTCCCCCTGGGTAATGCTGGGCAGGGAGCAGCCCAGCTATAGCTCCCGGTCACTGGTGTCAGGGGTGCACAAACCAGATTTTTGATCGCAATCATGCGCCGTCTGTCACGGCTTCTCCCCTCAGCTTCTTTCTCTGGAGCCAAATCTAAATCTGACATCTCCCAGAGAGAAAGAAAATAAAAAAACAGACCTTCCCCAATCCCCAATTATATGTGCTCTCATATTCACAGGCTGACACAAATCATAATTAAAGATGAAGGCATCCATTACAATTGTCAGATTTAATTCAAGCACAGACATAATTACAAGCGAAGTGTTCTACTTCGGATGCTCTGCTTTTGTCCCATTTTATAAAGCAAAAGAGGTTAAAATTGAAGCACAGGGAGAACCAATCAAATCTGCCTGAGCAGATGTCCTCGCTCTGATTGGATGTTTGGTTGCCGTGCGGACTGTTTTGATCAGAAACATGGTTAGAGGGAGTGAGGAAGTATTCCTAAAAGAATAGTTCACCCAAACTGAAAATTCTATCATCATTTACTCACCCTCATGTCCTTACAAACCTGTATAACTTCCTTTCTTCCGTGGTACACAAAAGGTTAGAGCTTTGAAGTACTTTCCGATCTTTTTCTTTCCTAACAACTAAATCACACCCTTGTGAAAACATATTTAAAAAAAACAAAAAAAAAACAAAAAAACTGTACTTGCAGATAATATAATATTAATTGAAATTATTTTGATGTGTTGGCTAACATATTAAAGTAAACATACATGTAAAGGGCTTGATTATAATTTGAACTCTAGTGTGCTGAATATTATTCGATATTACACAAAGTAGTTAATTTATTTTAAATGTACTGAATTGCAAAAACATTATTACAAACACGATTATTTTATTATATGACAAGCAAGTTTCAATAGAAATTGCATTAAAGTATATTTTAGTTTACTATAAATGCTTGTTAATTCATTTGGCAGTATACTTTAACCATATCTCAAAAGACAATAGAAGTCATTTTGAAATTCCATGTAAAGATGTACTTAAAGGAATAGTTCACTTAAAAATGAAAATTCTGTCATCATTTTCCCACCCTCAAGTTGTTTCAAACCTGTATGAATTTCTTTCTTCTGCTGAACACAAAGGAAGATATTATGAAGAATGTCAGTAACCAGACAGTTGATGGACCCCACTGACTTTCATTGTATTTTTCTTTTACCGAAATTCTCACTCAATATCACAAAAATTCAGCTAATTGAATTTAATATTAATTTAAACTAATACATTTTCATTTAATTGCAATTAGCAAGCGTGTCTGAAAAAGAAAATCCATTCAGTTCACACTGAAGTATATTTTTTAAAGCATAATATTTCTGCAATAAATATTCTTTTTCACAAGGGTATAATGACCAGGGGCTATTTCGAGCTCTTAAAAGGTCAAAAAGCACCATTAAAAGTATCATAATTCTAATCAAATTAGCACATAAAAATAATTTTAAGTCATACTACAGCTTTATGTGTGAATTTAAAAGTTGATATTCACTGAAAAAGGTTCTCTGCACCATACAAGTTCACCGACTATCATTATGCTTATTAAAATTTGGCATGGCGGGTCATTGACGTCAAACCAACTTTCTGTGAACAACTTTACTTAAAAAAAACATACAGGTTTGAAACAGCTTGAGGGTGAATAAATGATGAGAGAACTCATTTTTAGGTGATCTATCCTTTTACAGCTTGATTTGTACGGGTCGCCCATCTTAACCCAATGTTGTCAGGGCTCCTGTCAGGTTAACAGGTTTTCAATCAGGTCGAGGTGCATGGCAGTTGAGTGGAGAGATGTTAGACAGTTAGCAGCCCCCCTGCCTGGCACTATATCCCCTCTATGTGACAGCATATGGCACTATGGAGTGCACTAGAGAGCGGTGAGTGAGGGGAATAAGAGGGGATATTAAAAACATTGTCTCTGGGCTATGGCGGCAGCAAGAATGCGAGGGGATTATGGATTATATCTCCACTAATTTACATTCCTGAATGTCTGCAAATCCATTAACCCAGTTTGCCCTATGCTTGAGGAGTCGGCGGGTGAATTTAATCAGCCTGCTGCCCCACCGCCAAGCCGCACACGTCAGCACACTTAATTGAATTGAAATCAGCTATCTTTGTTCTTTCGTAGTGCAGCGCCAGTGCAACAGCTTCACGCTGACACACGTTGCTGTGGCCTGAATGCGGCTGCTGTGGTTTGAGAGACATAAATAAGGAGTTTAAAACAGTCAATGATATCAAAGAGACACTGGAATTGAACTAAATGCTCTTGAGGACATTCAAATCCACATTAAAATACAGTTACAACAGCCAGTTATGTAACTCGGCAATGGAGTATGTTATTCATTTACCCATATCTCCTGTCCTTTTTACCTAGTTCATATTATGAAGTGTGTATGGCATAGGTTCTGAACAAAATATAATAACACTTTTTAAATAAAATGTTATATTTAACGCATTTTTAATCTAAATATATTTTATTTATATATAAATAAAAAGAATTAAGACATATTTTGCATTTTTCTTAACGCAAGCAAATAACTTGAACAGTTCATTGAAGTCCACTACGAAAAAGATTGAGTCTCAAAAATCAATGAAGACTTCCCAGCTCTATATGCCTATGAGAATTTCAATGAGAAATGTCATTCCATCATTTTTCTTTACTATTAAAGATAGTGAAGACTTACAGGCCATAGAGGATCACAGGCATGGATGTCGCCTGCACAGATCATCATCTAGATTGCTTTCAATCTTAGTGTTTGACATGTAGATTTCACACACAGGCAACCGTTTTCTCCATGCAATGAAACATCAGGATTTAAAGTGGCATGTAGTGTGAAAACAGAAACCGTTTACATCAGAGCATAATTCCTGCATTGTGTTTGCAGATATTTCTTTACATTGCATCAGAACACGTATATAACGCAATACTGATGTTAGAAAAATCCATTTAAAAAAAACAAAACAATGCTTATTATATTGTTGTCTCAAAAGGCAGAACCCTATAGATTACATCGTTTCAAGACTTAACTTTTCTTTTGAGAAGACAGTCACCTTTATCACAGCCTGTACTCTACTCAGCAGTAGCACCCAGTGGTCCGGTTAAATACTTTTTCTATGTCAGATAAGAGCGGCGTTTCACTGGCAGTCAGCCTTTACTGAGCTATTGTAGGACTGCCCATTTGACCCTGACTATATTTACCCAGAATCCATTGATCTGTATTTACCCATCCTCTCTACCTCCACCCCTCTGAAAGATCAACACCGCCTGCTTACGACCGCCTCTCCTGATGGCTGGAACAGACATGCCAAAGTAAAGAGAACTCTGGAAGATATTGAAAGTCAGGGGTTCTTTGAAGGATATAACGACACTTGGCGTTATGACAACTCTTTACTTCTCATAACACCACTGTATTGTAATGCCATTTGGACAACATTACGCTCCACACACATAAATATACACACTTCAGCAGGGGAGTATCATCTATAAATAATGTTGAGGCTGGTGTACAGTTATTGAAGTGCATCCCATCATCTAATTGCCACTGTGGAATAAACTGCTAAGAGAGTCACTGAGAGTTGAGGCTGATACGCAACACCCTCAACACGTGGATTTGGCCTCTCCATGACCTCAAACACCAGGCCAAGTCAAGCTACGGCCAAGTCTGAGGAGACCTGAGCTGACCAGACCACATAGACGGCGCATAACGCATCTGATACAACTAGCTAACTTTTCATACGGTACCAAAAAACTTGCCAAAGTGATTAAAAGACTAATTTAAAGAAGCAGTAAATGTTCATAACCTTACATTTCAGCTAATGAATGTCTTGTTTTCGGAAAACATGATAGTTCTGGCTGATATTCTGAAATCCCGGTGAGTTAGGAAAGTTTATACTGAAATGAGGCAGTCTAAACCATCTCCCGCAAGGTTTAAGTTATTATGTTGTAAAAACTCCAGCCAGAATATAAATTCAAAGTCCAGCTCTCAATTTTTTGAGCGGTACACACGGAACTTTCTGCTTCCACTTTTCCTACATTTTACACATCTCAGGACATGCATGAAACGGGAGAGATTTCTTTTTTTGGTCGTTAAGGTCTGATACTAGTAAATAAATGTAAAGTCAAATAAATATTAATGTAAAATAAAAAAGGGCCACACAAAGTCTACAGACAGAGCAGACACAGTCGACATCTATTTTGCATTTTCAACACCGATTTGGGGGGAAAACCCACAGAATGGACTGACATGTGGTAAAACGTTTAAAACAAAGCAACTATTGTTAGCTGAAAATATCAAATATAATTTAAATTAAATAAATTTCTCTAAACTCAGATTCAGATTCTGATTCAACATGAATTGGCTATGAAGCTCTATGCTACCCTGGAGCTTTTAGTTTTACCTGTTCTGTGGTAAAACTAATATTTGAGATTCACTCTATAGAAACACTGTGTACCGACCTTGAAAGTGGGAAGTACCCATAATCCCTTGTGAAAGGCATAGTCTGGTTCACAGAGGTGGGTGTGTTTGTAAAAGTGTGTGTTCATGATAACACCATTTTTAACATGAAACAGTTGGTGTTGATACCTTCTAGCTTTGCGAGTCAACATTTGTGCAGCATTAAACTAGCAATAAAATAACTAAAAATTGGAGTACCCAAAAGGAGAAAACAAGAATTTAAGAAAACAAAAAGTATTTCATCTTTCATCAATGCTGAGTGGTTTGATTTAACCAATTTCCCAAGCCTGAATTCTGACTGTTGCTGTATCGCACATGACGTTCAGTGACAGGTAAATCTGACATTGTCAAAACCACAATAAGTAACTGTGAACAGCAAATGCCTCATACAGCATACAATGGCTCAGGTCACTTTGTGAAACATTGCAAAACTTACACAAAACACATTAGCCTTCTTTAGTTAATCGAAACTGCCACAAAACATACCACAACATGCCACAAAGGGTCTAAACAGACTCAACAATAACTCGTGAATATTTTCCAAAATGGCATGCCGTTACTTGGCAAATTCAGCAACTAGTTGTTGCTCATGCGGCTGGTTGCCCTATAATGATGGTAGCTACAATTTACTGCTAAATGTAGCAGCAATGACACATATTGCACATTTAATTGTCCACATGGACTGCAGTGCGCTGTGTTAGTTTAAATAATGCTGTGTTTGATTGCATTATTTTGGTGCAGTTTCTAATAAAGTGTTGTTCGACATCATAGCTAGCTGTTACTAAAGAGGAAAACTAAAATGATCCTGAAACTATTTTCAACAAATAAAATCATGCACCTTTACAACTAAAGACTAAATTAAAACCCGAAAAACAAAGAAAATAAAAAATAAATAACATTGTTAAAACTATATTAACTCTGTAAGGAAGGGAAATGAAAAATGAGGCAATACCTCGAAGGCATATGAAGGTGAGGAAGTCTTCTGTCTTGGGTTTGCGTTTGGAGAGGAATGTGATATGTGTGAGTGGTGTGGGCAGAGAGGGGTCGGCCATCTTCACCGGCGTGGTGCTGGGGGAGTTGGGTTGAGACTGCGCAAACTTCCTCTGTGCATGCAGTCTGGGTCTGAGAGAGAGAGAGAGAGAGAGAGAGAGAGAAAAAAAAAATGAAACAATAGATTTTAAATACACTTGCATTCTCTCATAAAACAGAGACTTTATGGATACATTATAAAAAAATTTTCTTCTGCAAATCCCCACTTGGCACTGGGACTTGGACGCATTTGCTCTCTTGATGGTAAAACTCCACGCCGGGCCTTGCTGTTGCCATGACTAATTCAGTCGATCTGGAACTCTTTCAAAAACGTTTTTGGTCCGATTAGCACACAAGAGCTGCTATTTATGATGGTTATCCAAATGCTGATAACTGGGTTAAGTACTGGAACAATAAAAGCTACAAAACTGGAAAAAATATATATGTATTCACCCATATTTTACCTTGTTGGTGAACTGATAGCAGGTGAAATTTGAAAAGGTGCCCTTAAGGACAAGGATTGACTTTCAAATATTTTACAAAAAACTGACAGTGTTTTCAAAAAGTATGGAAACAGCTATTCATTTTAATAATGAACCTTTTCTCTGTCAGCACACAGTAGTAATAATAAAAAAATAAAAAAAGATAAATAAACGTATGCATTACTGTTCTTAGGGACGTCAGTGATCAAGTCATAAGTAAAAAAAAAAAGCAAAACCAAAAAAAAAAAAAAAAAGAAGCATTTAACCAAATGAAATGGCTGATGTGTTATGAACACTATTGTGGATAATCTCTAATTCATTTCAAAGTGGAAAGCTGCTATGGTTGTCACATATCTCAAGAATCAGAGTAGACAGTCTCTATGAGTGAGTGACTTGAGACAACTCTAGCAGACACTTGTGCTTCCTTCTTTAGCACTTGCAAGACGTTGTCTAACTCGACCTCTGAATGTTGATTCATGTCAAGGCTTCGAAATGTAATTAAGTTCTCCATTACATGTCGGGAAAACTACAGCAGCAGCTGATGACTGATAAATAACACTAATGATAAATCAAACTGGCAACATTCAAGGCCTCACATTCACTCATTACAGCTTCTCCTTTTGGAGACATCCAACTGACTGACTCTACATTTCAGTTCAACTCTCCATGGGAAACAGCATGGAATACTAAAACCAGTGGAAAGTCGTATGTCTCAATTCCTCCTCCACCCTCTGTGCGCTGCCAGACGAGGCACGCGTGTACGTACTTTCCATTTCAGCTGCATTTCATCATATTACCCACACGTACTCCCCTCGGTCCATGCCTGATGTTTGCTGCCAAAAATGTTCTCCCCACATAGAATTAAAGAAAATAATGGGGGATGGGTAAAAGACAAACATCATTCACTCCTGTACAAATTAATCTCATTCAATCAGAGGACCGTGCCTGAGATGGTATGCCAACCGCCAGCAGCTTTGACGAAGCTGCAACGGCATCGCTAATCAATTTTCACCAGCGCTATGTTTTGGAGACAGATTGTTCCTTCTTTTTTTCTTTTCCAGTCTCTCATGACTGTGACTGATGGTACAGGCACCTCCGTTATGCCACAAAATAGGAGAAATGCTGCAACTACTGTTCAAGCCTATTTTGAAGAGGGTGCAAACACACTTTGACTAATTTGGAATCTTAATTTTGTTGTTCCAAAACCATTATCGAAGCACTTATGAAGAACTGTTCGGTAAGCTGTTCATTAAGTCTGTACTTTTGTAATAGCAAAGGCTCCACATAGGAAATAGAGCAAGGTTCAAACTGTGATAATTGAAGTGGACAAGAATAAAATACAACATGTGTTATGTTTCAAAAAGACACATAATCACCCTCTAAAACCACATCAACTGTTCAAAAGGGAACTGCAGCTCCACACCCAAACACTGACATTAATTAATGGAGATTACGCAGGCAAAAAGTTCATAGAAACATTTGAGATAGCTGGAGGACTAAATGACAGCTGAGTGAGATTTCAGCCAACAAACACAAGCGTAAAAAAAACATTGGCTTTAAAACATTGCTTCTAGATATTCAACAAAGCACTTACAAGCCGGCCAACTGCCCCATTATTTATTGATTGCTAAAGTGTTTCAGGCAGAGGTTTAACCTCATTTAGACTGGTCCAGGGGAGGATTGTTACTTCGCAGGAGAAATAGAGAAAACAATCTCCCTTTCTTGCCATGGTTTTCATAAGAAACCTAAATATTTGTAGGAGATGAGAACTGCTGCTTTAGAAGTATTAAGGCAACCAAGTACCAGAGTAGTTCTGATGCAAAA